>OVBE01000400.1:0-51893 GCA_900406425.1 Iberis pinnata
TATATATATATATATATATATATATATATATGTGTGTGTGTGTGTGTGTGTGTGTATCTATAAATACACTCTCATTTCACTCATTTTATCTCATCAAAATTTTTATCTTCTATCATATTACTTCTCAAGAAATTTTTCAAAATGTTTACTTCTCAGCAATTTTTTTGTTTATTGTTAATCATTATCTTTTTCATGATTATTGTTTCTATTTACGGTTCTTTTATTGGAGAATTTACCGATAGAGAAAATATTAGTAATATTATTTTAATTGTGTTTTCTGTATTTATTTTTATTGTTTCTGTAATAATTATGTAAGTGGTTCATTTTAAAATTAAAAATCTGATAAAGTTTTATTTATATTCCAGATACAAATGGCTAATGTTGAGAAACTTATGTTTCTGGCTCTTAATGTAACTGGAGATAATTACATATCATATATCATGGACCACCGATATCGAACTCCAATTGGAATCTCAAAGTTTGGAAAAAACTATAATAGTTGATGGTGGACCAATCTCTTCAGACTCACAAGCTAAAGCGATCATGTTATTGAGAAAGCATTTAGATCAAAATTTAATACATGATTATGCAAATAAAAAAGATCCAAGAATTTTGTGGAAAGCTTTAAAAGAAAGGTTTGACAACCAAAAGAAAATAACTCTTCTACATGCCATGGACCAATGGACCCATCTAAGGTTCCAAGATTTTGAATATGTGGAGGCTTATAATTCTGCAATGCTGAGAATTGCAATATAATTACAATATTGTGGAAAGTCTGTTTCAGAAGAAGAAATGTTGAACAAAACGAACCTCATATTTCATAAAAATTATCATGTATTACAAGATCAATACAGGAACCAAGGCCACAAAAGATTATCGGATTTAATTATAGCGCTCAAAATAGCGGAAAGAAATAATGAGCTTCTCATTAAGAATCATAATTCTTGTCTTAGTAGTACCAGGACATTCCCTGAAGTGAATGTAGTGGATTTGAGAAATCTCGAACGAGAAAATCATACATATCGGGGTCGAGGTCGTGGTCGTCAATTTTATCGTGGACGTGGACGAAAATTTAACCCACAAAGCAGAAGGCCATTTAAATGGGTTAAGCTTGAACAATTCCCCAAAGGAAAAGAGATTCAAGAAAGCTCCACCCATAAGCGTGAGAGTACATGCTTCAAATGCGGGTCCAAAGGACATTGGTCTCATACATGTCGGACCCCTTCGCATCTCTGTAAGCTATACCAAGAATCCACGAAAGGAAAAGGAAAAGAAGTAAATTTTGCAGAACACTTCGAGGGTACAACACACCTCGATGCTGCTGATTTTGCCGATGATTTCGACGGGACTATCCACACTGGTAATTGAGTTTCTTGTGATGAGATCAACGAATAGTCTCCAATATGCCATTAATAATTGTTATGTATTTAATCTTTTATTTTAATAATTTTGTTTTCAAAGTTTGATTTTTAATTATCGTGTTTTTTATCTTCAATAAATAGAGTTTGATTTGATTTTTTTTTATTGATATTTACATCTATTACAGAAATGGATGACTTTACCGATGAAACATTACTCAAGAAAATGGAGAAAGAAATATGTATACCAGATAGTGGAACTACACACACTATACTGATGAATAAGAGATATTTCTCTAATTTGAAAATGACAAACATAATTGTCAATACAATATCAGGTCTTGTAGACTTGATTGAAGGAATTGGCATAGCTAAATTTAAGCCACCAAATGGAACCAAATTTTCCATCGATAACGTCTTATATTCTCCAGATTATAAAAGAAATTTGTTGTGTTTTAAAGATATATATATATATATAACCAAGGATATGATACTCAGTCTACAACTGAGGATGAAAAAAGTATATGTATATAACTTCTAATAAACTTGAAAACAGAGTTATCATTGAAAAATTACCAAGGCTTCCTTCTGGTTTGCATCACACATATATAGATTTGGTAGAATCAAACCTTGTGACAAAAGGAAATCCAGAAGATTTCACTTTGTGGCATGATCGCCTTGGTCACCCAGGCACCACAATGATGCGAAACATCATAGAGAACTCACATGGTCATTCGTTAAAAACCCATGAGATATACCAAGGGAAGAAAATGACATGTACTGCTTGTTCTCTTGGAAAATTAATTACAAGGCCATCGCCAACCAAAATTGACAAAGAATCACCAAAGTTTCTTGAAAGAATTCAAGGTGATATTTGTGGACCAATACATCAACTGTGTGGACCATTCTATTATTTCATGGTATTAATAGATGCATCTAGCAGATGGTCACACATTTGTCTATTATCATCTCAAAATATTGCGTTTGCGAGATTTCTAACTCAGATAATTAAACTGAAAGCTCAGTTCCCTGATCATACTATTAAGAGAGTTATATTAGACAATGCTGGAGAATTCACATCCCAAGCATTCAATGATTATTGCATGGTAACATGGATTGAAGTTGAACATCGTATAGCTCATGTTCGTACACAAAATGGTTTAGCTGAATCATTAATTAAACGTCTGCAATTATTTGCAAGAACGTTAATCATGATATCAAAATTACCACCTTCTATTTGGGGCCATGCTGTTTTTTCATGTTGAAGCACTCATTCGGACAAGCCCTCATACAAAACAGTGTGAACATGAAGTCAAACGAATTATGCACATACAGAGTATAGCTAATCAACTACCTGATGCGTTTGTAAATACCAAAACGGTGACTAAATCACATATTCCAGCTGAAAACGCTCATGTTCATATTGAAATACCACAAGAGCATGGAAAAGCAGATGACACTCGTGAATCTAGAGTACGCTTAAAGCATGGTAGACCTATGTGTTCTAAGGATAAAAATCCTAGAAAATGAAAGGAAGTTGAAAGGCTTGATATTCCCAAACAACAGAGAGTGTTTTGGAGGAAACAAATCACGAGCCTACGGAAATGTAGAGCATAATGAAACAGAAGAAAATCATGAAATTTCTATCAATTACATCCAAAACAAAAGAATATGGAAACGAGTGAAGTGGATGGTATTGATGATGTCTTCTCTTATCTATTATCAAAGGAAATAGAAGAAGAAAATGAAGATCCAAAACCAAAGTCTGTATATGAATGTCAAAAGAGACATGACTAGATCAAATGGAAAGATGCAATACAAATTGAACTTGATTCGCTTAATAAACGAAATGTATTCGGGCCTATTATTCTTACACCTAAGAATGTAATACCGGTTTGATACAAATGGGTTTTCGTAAGAAACCGAAATGAGAACAACGAGGTTTTGAGATACAAAGCTCGTCTCGTAGCCCAAGTTTTTTCCCAAAGACCTGGAATTGATTACGAGGAAACATATTCTCCTGTTATGGATGCAATCACGTTTAGATTTCTGATGAGTCTAGCTGTTAACAAAAATCTTGAAATGTGTTTAATGGATGTCGTTACAGTGTATTTTTATGGATCCTTAGATAATGATATCTATATGAAGATTCATGATGGATTCAAAATGACAAAATATTGAGTTCTAAACCTAAAGAACTATGTGCGATAAAATTGCAAAGATCACTGTATGGGTTAAAACAATCTGGATGTATGTGGTACAATCGTCTTAGTGAACACTTAACAAAAGAAGGATATGTAAACAATCATATATGCCCATGTGTTTTCATCAAGAAAACAATAAATGGTTTTGTGATTATTGCGGTATATGTTGATGATCTAAACATTATTGAAACTCATGAAGAAATACAAAATGCATCGAATTATCTAAAAAAGAGAATTTAAGATGAAAGATCTAGGGCACACAAATTTTGTATTGGACTATACATTGAACACTCTCAAAAGGGTATATTTTTGCATTAGTGCACATATACGAAAAGAATATTAAAACGCTTCAACATGGATAAGGCAACTCTTTTAAGTACTCATATGATCGTTCGATCACTAAATGTTGAAAGTGATCCTTTTAGACCATTCGAAATGAAGAGATACTTGGTCCTAAAGTACCGTATCTAAGTGCTATTGGAGCTCTTATGTATCTTGCAAATTGCACTCGACCTGATATATCATTTGCCATTAATCTTCTTGCAAGATTCAGTACGTAACCTACTCGAAGGCATTGGAATGGGATTAAAAATGTCTTTTAATACTTGCAACGGACCACTGATTTAGGATTATTTTATACTAAAAATTCAGATGGACAAATGGTTGGTTTTCCATATGCATGATATTTGTTAGATCCACACAAAGCTCAATCACAAACCGGATATGTTTTCACAATCGGAGGTACCGTTGTATCATGGCGTTCTCAAAAGCAAACATTGGTTTCCACTTCTTCGAACCATGCCGAAATCATCGCACTCCATGAGGCAAGTTGAGAATGTGTATGGTTGAGATCAATGAGTCAACACATCAAAACCAACAGTGGAATTCATGTAAAAGTGCCTATCTTGTACAAAGACAATGTCGCTTGTGTTGCAAAAACAAAAGAAGGATATATCAAAAGTGATAGAACCAAATATATCCCTTAGAAGTTCTTTTCATACACCCAAGAGCTCGAGAAGAATAAAGAGATTGAAGTGAAGTATGTTCAATCATGCAACAATGTCGCAGATCTCTTCACCAAATCACTACCTACCTCAATATTCAGAAAGCATGTTCACAATATCGGAATGCGTCATCAACGAGATTTATAAAGATAATATTTTATCAATTGAGGGGAGCTTACATGGTTGTACTCTTTTTACCTTACTATGGTTTTTCCCACTGGGTTTTCCTAGAAAGATTTTTAACGAGGTAACATACAATAAAATGCAAGTAAAAGCGATGATGCTGGTCTCCAAGGGGGAGTGTTACAAAAGCAATAATTCAATAGGATAATTGATCAATTGGGCAAATTGGAAATATGAAGCCCAACATCATCCCATACCCATTTTTGGCTATAAATACAAATCATTCCTCACTTGTAAAATCACAATTCATAACCCAAATCCAATAACATCAATCTTCTCTTCTCATTTTCTCTCTAAAAATAATATTATTTAAAATTTTTGATTTAGTTTCCCGGATATAAAATTTCTTCCAATATTTATATTTAATCATCCGACAAAATAATGTTCCAATTATAGCATTATTTTACTTTTCTTTTCATTTTTTAAACAATCAATTTTTGAAGATAAAAAACCATAAAACAAGGCCTAAATGTAAAAGCGTGTTGAAAAGATCGTATACATTTTATTCCGTATACAATAACTATTACTTGTGAATTTATTTATTTATTAGTAGGAATTCCTTGGAGAAGGTTAAGAAAACCAGATTGAATCATACAAGGACCAGAAAAACCACATTATACAGCTGAAAATCGATGATATACATTTTAATAAAGAGAAGTTCCTAACTTACGATCTCACATGTAAAAAAAGTAAAACCTAACTTTAAAGTTTAAGTATGTGTAGCTTTCACAAATCTTCCTTTAACACGCAACCTAGTGTCAGCTCTCGCCTTCCTCGTTTCATATCTTATGGTCTTATCATATCTGATGAAGCGAGATTCATTTCAGGAGAGAATCATATATTTAATTTATAAAAGAGAATTAAGAAGATTCATACTTTACCTCCTCGTCTTCTTCTTTTCCTTGTACCGTTGCATGGCATTGTCTCTGTTCTGTGCCATCTTCATAGCAATATGTTCCGCAAAAGGCAACTCATAGGAGGAGTTGTTCTGTGAGTGAATAGCAGTGGCCAGATTGTTGCTCTCCGCTCTCTGGTTGGAACTTAATTGGACAGTTTCATCCTCCTACATTTTTTTTAATAATAAGTATCACAATTCACTAGCAATGATATTCCAAACATGTATTATAGCGTTACATCTGGTTCCATTTACAAAAATAAAGTCACTAGCTATAAATATAACCGGTCTTAAGACTATTTTTAAAAAGAGTTATGTAAAAATTTAGCATAATTTTTCATTTTATATCGCGATGTTTAAAATCTCAAGACTGAGTAAAAGTTTAGAATCGTAACTGCGATCGCAATGTGAGATAGATAAAACAGTCTACAACTCAAAACCTTACCATAACTACTTTGCTAATACCCTTGTGAGCTTTCCCATTAGTCGGATGAGTATCGTTGAATGCACAAATAGAGACTTTAGATTCGACTGGACTAGGTTCTTCAGAGTTAATCTTCGACAGGCCTAAGTTAAAATCCCATATCTGCAACAACAACAACAATGTATATTCCATTGTGAGCCAGACACCATAAAACCGAGTCAATCTCTAATCTAGAACACCCAATGTTTCCAGAACCGTGCCCATATGTATGAAATACAGGTGATGGCCCGAGGCCACCAAATTTTTGTTTTAGACCACCAAAGTTATTCTTCACAACCCAAAATTATATATTTAAACAAATTTCCACCCATAAGTACAAATCCAAACTAAATCTATAACTCCACTTGATCCTAGCTCAAATTTTAAATAGTTTAAAATCAATATTTATATAAATTAAATAACTAACTTCGGTTCTAGTTCAATTGAAGTGTTGAAATTTTAAAAAATAAGTGGAAGGTGGTTATCCTAACTTTTGGATCATATACTAATTACAATTTGGTCCTAGTTCAATTGTTAACAATTCATGTTGTCTCTCTAAAATTAAACTGTATTTATTCAATTTTATTAGTTTAAAGATGTGGATAGTATGAATTAATTTTTTAAAAAGTTTTATTATATGGTGTTAAATTCAATTTGAATTAAAAAATTTTCAATACAATAAATATATATATAAACAAATACAACATTATAATTAAATAATTCATATATACGTTTACAAGGACCAAGTAGAGGTTGTCACATCTGTTGTCTTGTTATCAAACCAGGAATCGAATATGAACACTTGTTATATGAGTGTAATTCTTCCTTTAGTAATATTTAAGTTATTCTTCACAACCAAAAATTATACATTAAACAAATTTCCACCCATAAGTACAAATCCAAACTACATCTATAACTCCATTTGATCATAGCTCAAATTTTAAATAGTTTAAAATCAAAATTTATATAAATTAAATAACTAACTTCGGTTCTAGTTCAATTGAAGTGTTGAACTTTTTTAAAATAATGGAAGGTGGTTATCCTAACTTTTGGATCATATACTAATTACAATTCGGTCCTAGTTCAATTGTTAACAATTTATGTTGTCTCTACAAAAATTTTTTTGCAAAATTAAAGTTGGTAAAATCTATCTTCGTTCAACTATATCACAAGAAAAGTTGAATGCTTTAACAGTTAAATTTATATAGAGAAAATTGGTACGACAACTCAATTATATGAGATTGGTTAATAACTTTTTAGGTAGAAAATGTAGAAAATAGTATTTTTAGTTTCTAGGTTTGATAATTAATAATTTATATGTTTTAAAATACTTTTATTGTTATTTTAACTAATTTAAAATATAAGGAAGGGCACGTTTTTATTGATTAGCCAAAAGCTTCTACAATGTTGAGCACGACACTAGTGATTGTTCCATGGCAAGAACCATTAAATCGCCATATATAGGTAACTTGAAAAATAATGAGGCCTAAAGATCAGATTAAAAGACTGTAACATGTTCAAAGCATAATTGCATTTTGAAAACCAAACATCAATGGAGGAAGAGATAAGAGTATATAGACCTGAGTAATATGGCCAGAGTTATGATTCCATTGCATACCATCACTTTGGTCATCTGGTGTATACATAATTAAAGATGTAAACGACGTCGTTGGAGACTCCTGCGTAACACTTCCTCCGCCTTCATCATCACCACCGCTCTTCAACAACTTCATCAACTCCTCAAGTTGCTTATACCTTCGTTTTTCGATGATGTTGGATCCAAAACTCCATGGATCCAACGCCATCGCCAAATTCTCAGTCATTAACGACGATTCATCTACGTCTTCTCTCTTCTTTCCTTTGAAATCGAGTCCACATACGGCTGCGACTTCCGAAACAGAGGGACAACCTGAGAACCCTTCGATGGCGGAGCGGTTATGGGATGCGGAAGAGGAGCAGGTTCCGTGAACGTCCCAGTCGCAGTCTTGGCACAAAGAGAGGTTGTCGGTGAAGCAGCGTACGGAGACTGGCGCTTTGTTGCAGTTGTCGCAGATCTGAGAACGGACGTGCTTCTGAGAGAGAAGGTTTGCGGAGTGCACTTGGTGATCGCAGAGCATGCATAGCTTAGCTGTGTCAGCTCTGCAGAAGAGAACCGCCGTCCTATCGCAGCAGAAATCGCACAGTACACACATGTTCATTGTGAATCAATCTCAGTGATTCAGAATATAGTAACTAATCCAAAAAATAATCAAAGAAGAAGAAGGATGAATCATTTCAAGGGTTTGGTGATAATGGACGGTTCATAATAAAAATTGTCAGAGATCTAACGGTGAATACAATTGCCATTATTATTTATTATTTATTTATGATTTATAAGAATAGAATATCAGTAGTAATTTATAAGAAAATATCCCAGCCGACAAAGAATACCTTTTTTTTGTTGTCTTAGCTTATAAATGGAAGGTTTGAGTAAAGCGCATAGCTTTATAGATATTAATCATTCCTTAGATAGTAACTACCTTTTCTTTGGCTCCTTTATTTATTTCTTTTTCATTCTTTTAATGTTTGTAATTACTTAAATGTTAAATTTTTTTTTCAAAGTCAACAGTAAACCGCGTTGGTCCTAATCTTTCTATTTTTTCTTTGATGAATTTTCGAGGCTTTTTTTCTGTGCTTCTGCCGCCATCGGCAGCGCCGAATTTATCCGGTGACCGCCTCTCTTTTTCCGTTCTATGCTTCTAAGTCGTTTGTGTGTCTTCTTTTCAGCGTTCCTTTAGCTTCGTTTTGGTGGTCGAGCTTAGCTCACGGTGGCTCTCGGATCCTGATCCGTCAGAAGGTTAGGTGCGTGTGCCTTTAGGGGAAGCGTCCGCCGGGATTCCTCGTGGACGCTTCGGCCGTCCTTTTCTGAGCGCCCTTTTACTCTTGTACTAGCGTTTCTTCAGATTTGGGGTCTCTGCTGCTTCTCCTCTCCCGTCCATCTTTTTGAGCGTTGTCTCAGTTTGAGTGTTGGATAAGGGGTAAGTCAAGTAGTTTTTTGCCGTTTTTCTGCTCTTTGGCTTCCGTAGAAGCTGCTTTGTGGTGTGGTTGTGCCGGCTTTTTAGTGGTTTTATCCGGGTGACTCTCTTCCCTTCTCTTTAGTCCCAGCGAGTTTTCCTTGGTAATCTTTGTAGGTTGTGGCTTCTGTAAGATAGTTTTAGTTGATAGCTGGTGGTGGTTTGGTTGGACACATTTATGTCTGTGCAAGAGGGTTCTTCCTCGGGATCGATTTTTAGGGTCTAGCTCTGGTCTGGTCAGAGGAGTTTGTCTTGTCTTTTGGGTTGGGTTGAGTTTTTTTATGTTGGTTACCTCTAGATCGACTTTGGTTATTTAGTGTTTTTAGGGTGTGTTTAGCTTTTAGTTTTGTTGTTTGTTAGTTGCTTGTCAGTTAAGTGCTTCTAGTTGAGATTTTGTTTTTGGCTTTTTTGTGGCTCTCTCGCCCGTCTCTTCCTTGCTTCCGTATCCAGTTTCAAGACAGTGCGATCTTCATTTTTTCTCCGGGTCAAGCATTTTCAGAATGCTCAATGATAGTGATCTCGCTTGTTATCCTAGTTCATCGGTCGTTCGTGACATGCGTCCTTGTAAGCTTACTCTTTCAGCTGCAGTGTTTGACGTTTTCTCGTCGGCTTCGTGCGGAGAATGTATTCTATCTGGATTGAGTTTGTGAGAGTTATCTAAATCGTTTCAAGAGTTGGTTGAGAGCCTTTTGTTTGGTTTTTCATAGTATTCAGAAGTGTGTGTGCCTGTCGAGTTTCGTTTTGCTTTTCGTTTCCCAGAGTTTCAGGAAAAGTTCTTGTTTCTATTGTTGTATGTTTTCGTTTGTTTTAATAAAGACGACAAAAAAAAATTCTTTTTCTTTTTTATACATAACTTTATATTTTAAGTCTAATACCCTTATTTGTATTACTGCACAATCAAAATTTAAACAAATTAGGAGATTTCCAGAAATACAACTTTTACTTATATCATTTTTAAAAAGTATTACTAGTGGACTAATTTATAATTCGATTTATGAATAGTATATTTTCAATTTAAAACATGGTTTATGATTCTAACTTACTGCAAACATTATAATTACTGACAAAAAACATAGTTTATGAACGTTTTTCTTCGATACAAAATCACCAAGGAAGGCGAAAATTAATTTCTGTTCTTCGTAAGATGGTTCATGTAAGTGTCAAGTATATTATGAAAATTTGACCCATCTTACGAAGTATTCAAACTTTTTAATTGATCATTTTAATCCATAAAGAATTTTTTATTTTTCAAAATAAAATTTTGTTACTACATGCTTAGAAACGCTTATTCTTAGAGTTTTCTTATTCTCAAATTTGTTACTTATGGTTAGGGATGTTAATAGTGGGTTTTTACCCAACGGGTACCTATTACCCTACTTAAAACATTAAGCCCAGAACATGCCTGTTATCTTTAAAAGAATATAGGGTGCTACCCGAGCGGGCTTTATTTATTTAGGGTATCAAATGGGTTTACCCTATTGGGTAATAGGTACCCGCAAGACACAAAGCAAAAAAAAAAAAATTTTTATATGAAACTTCAACTCGACAACCACTAAATTGTGAAATCGCGTTTTTCCACCAAAAACGCAAAATAACGTTTTCCCGTCAAAAACGTAAAATAACGATTTTCCACCAAAAACGCAAAATCGTGTTTTCCCGCCAAAAACGCAAAATCGTGTTTTCCCGCCAAAAACGCAAAATAGCGTTTTCTCGCCGAAAACACAATATAGCAATTTTCCACCGAAATCGTAGAATCACGTTTTTCCGCCGTAAACCCAAATCACAATTTTCCGCGGAAAACGCAAATCACTATTTTTCGTCGAGAACGAAAAATAATATTTTCCCGCCAAAAACGCAATCTCCGCCAAAAACACAAAATCGTGTTTTATCACAAAAAAACGTTTTCTCGCCAAAAATACAAAATCGCGTTTTCCCGCCAAAAACGCAAAATCATGTTTTCCCGCCGAAAAAGAAAAATTGCATTCGTCCGCCAAAAACGTAAAATCGCGTTTTCCCGCGAAAAACAAAAAAAAATCGTTTTTATCACAAAAAACGCAAAATTGTGTTTCCCGCCGTAAATGCAAACTCACGTTTTCTACGTAAAATCACGTTTTCCCGCAGGAAACGCAAAATTGTGTTTTCCCCCCAAAAACGCAAAATCGTGTTTTTCCGCCAAAAACGCAAAATCGTGTTTTCCCGCCAATAAATAAGTTATGGTAGTATATTTATTTATTTTTCATCTATCATTTTTTATATTGTGTTTGAAGTTAAAGATAATCATTTATAATTCTATGTAATATATAGATTTTAAAGAATTATCTTAACAATATATAATATATGAATTGAATTATTGTAGTAGTACTATCCAATCATTTTGTTTAATTTGAAATGGGTTATAAAATGTTTTTTCCATTTAAATTGCATGCTTAATTATTTATTTTTGTATATCTTACTTTAAAAAATAAAATAAAATATTTTTATATTTCGTTTGAGACCCACAAATATACTCTAGAAAACATTATTTCATTTGCTTGTTATGGTCTTTATACCATTTCTAAATTGATAGTTTACATTTTATTTATTATTATTACAAATTAAATATTTATGATGTTGCGTAAGTATACACAATGAATTTTTTTCTGTTGGGGATGGTCTGAAGTTGGGATGATTTTTCTCGGTTCACGACTTTCTATTATTTTTTTGAAATTAAATTGAAACAGGTCTCTAAATATGAAAATAATAGACAAAAATATATGTCTCCCTTGTTGTATATAATTGTGCTTACATAGAAAAAAGTGCTTGTAACTTAAAAAAATCATATTAGCAATACCGATTGATGAAAATACTTCGTCTCCTACATATCCATACGTAAGCCTAGTAAGGTTGATGAAGAACCCATAATGACTAATGAGCCAAATAAATTAGTTGTATATAAATTTATATTAATTTTGAATTGCATATTTGAAGAAATTAGTTGTACATTTCATAATTCATAGATTTTCTTGCAATTTATACAATCGTCCACATATATAGGCAAAAAAATTTTAGAGAGACGACAATCAAACAAAAACATAAAGAACAGTAAGATTGAAATCATAAAATTCTATAACCTAAAAAAACCCTAGCCGCAAGAGACTTTTTCTCCCAGGCACGAAGATCGAGGCTCCTTCTCCTGCTCTGTTCGGCGCCGGCGACGTCGACTCCGGTCGTCGTCGCCTCGCCTCCTTTGCTCCACCGTCTGCTTCATGTTTCTTTGCTCCAGTGTTTTGTCATTTTACTTTTCCAGCTGCTTCTCGAGCCGACGAAGGTTCCTCGTTGAACGTCTTCTCAGGCAAGCCCTCTGAGTCTCGTGTCTGTTTGCTTGCCGTCTACCTGCCTCAGATCTGGTCCGAAGACCTCTCACCATACTCACCGCCGACCCAAGTCCCTCATCTCAGGCAGATCTGGTTCCTATCTTCCAACTAGTTTATACGCCTTCCACGAGTTTCGTCTTCTCCTCCTATTATCGTCGTTATCTCTGCCCAAGGAGGTCTAGGCCGGCGCGTCAGCTTTGCACTCATGCCAAAGATTGGTACACAGAGAACTATACTTTCTTTTCAATTAAAGAAGGTAATTTTTAGAACTGGTCATGAGTTAGAGATGTTGGTATATGGGAATCTTCTACTTATTGCTATATACAGTTCTTTTACTATCTTGTGTAGTTTTCTTGCTGTCTTGTGCAGATCTGATAATGCCTTATGCAAATTAAATGTATCAAGCCTCAAGTTTGGATGTATTTGAGGATTATGTCTTACGCTTACTCTTGTATTGAGTTTTATATGTCTTTGGTTTCTCTTTGTAGAGATAACCATTTGTTAGCTAGGTTTGAACCTATTGAATTATGTTGGAAACTCAATAATGAAGTATTTGTTAGGTTCATGCTTAAAAGACCGAATAACTTTAATTTGGTGATGATGACTTTTTCATTGGGTATTATAAGACTGAATATCATCTTTGGTATTCCAAACTTACCTTGTATTGAGGTTTATACTAGTTTTAATCTAGTTTTTTCTAACGCTAAGGGCTTAGTCCCGTATGCTAGCTTTGCTTTCTATTTTGTTGTCGATGCAAAGTGGATTGCAACGCTGAAATGCAATTTGGATTTGCGGAAACACATGTTGCCGCTGTGGTCTGTTGAAAGCAATTGTTTGCTTCGTCGATCAACCACCATTCAGGTCATACGTTTGGTGCTCGCTATAGAAGCAATGGTTTCAGTCTCGTATCTCCTTTCAGTAGTAGAGACTACTCCCTTAGACACAAGTGTATCTCTTTACACTATAGTCTCTTCCCTCTATTCAGGATTTCATGCCAACAAATTTCGAATGTGCTTCTGTTGGTTCTAGCTTTCTTGCTTTTGTTCCCGCTTCTATGGTTGAATTAGCGGGTTTTTATTTATTTAAGGTTATGTTGTTTGTTTTCATTTATTCATTCAATGGAGTGTAAATTCTTTAGTATTAAAGTAATGAAATCTTGTTTGGCAAAAAAAAAAAAAAATTCTATAACCTCACACACGTTGGCGTTTGTTGTAAGCTTTGACGATTACAAAACATAACCCATTTAAGTAAAAAATAATACTGAAATCACTGAAAGCAAACGAAATTATAAAACATTCACGATTTAAATAACAAAATAAAATTGAAATGAAGAAATAGTATATGCTCCTAGTGTTATGAATGCGAAGCAAGCTTGAATTTGAGTTTATCAAGGCGGTTCTCCTTTTGTCTAAGATTCTTTGCGAGAAACTTATCATGAATCAAAAGTAAAAATCTCTGCTATATCAAATCTCATTGTACTTCTTGCAGCCATCACTTTAAGTGTAAGTTTAGTTCCAATCAAAATCACTTGGGGCATGTGGTTTTCTATTGCTTCAGTACTTGAAGGTAAAGTAAATGGCAACACATATAACAACCTCTCATGTAAGCCGAAATAAACCCACCTTGCTCTATAAACAAAGTTCAATCTATATCTACTAACCAACCTTGAGTTGTATATTAGAGTTAGGGATTTGCATATTTCTATCATTGTTGATCCTTGGATGAAGTTTATCACAATCACCACCTATCTCATTAGAAGTAAAATCTCTGAGAAGATATAAACTGCACATATGCAATTTGTGCTTAATGATACTTCAATTGTTCAATGCTCTTCATTCGATTTAGTGCTTTGGTCCAATGGTCCTCCTCTTGGTTGATCTGTTTAATGATGAAACATATTTTGCATTTTAACATCATGTGATTAGCTTCTTCCCAAACTGTTTAGATACATCATGAACTTTAGTCCTGAGAGAACAAAATTAAGTCACAAGAATTAGCTTTCTTCCAACTAATGGTAATATTACAATATCTCACCAAAGAAGTAAGCTTACCAAACAAATATATAGCACAAAAAAAATGAAACTTATACTCGTAACTTTTTAACCTCTCTTTCACTTCCTCAAGAAACACTTCTATGCTACTGCCTATGATTTCTTCAATAGTCTTCCCTGAAGAATGTATTAAAAAAATCTTCATAATCATAAAACCACAATCCTAGTTGGACTGTTCTGTCTGGTTTGAAGCTAGAATCTCGACCAAAGCTCTTAGTCCTTGTGAAAAGCCTCTCTTTTCCTTCCCAAGCTACTACGCAGCTAAGCTATTCTTGAACAATCTTTAAACCTCTTATCAGCTTGCCAAGTTTCAATCTTTCTTCTAAACTTTTGAAGCTCCTCTTCTTGTGGATGTTCTGGATGAATCAATGGATAACTCTCCTTTGTCTCCATTATATTCACTTCTATTATGTTTCTTTTCCTCCTCCTCATCCCTTTCTCATGAGATTGATCAACTTTGGTAGATTGATGATGAATATTGATCCAAGACATTTGATTTAGCAGACTCCAAAGGAATTGCATCCATTCCCATTAGCTTAGCTATAAGACTTGACAAAGAGAATAAGAGACTCGACAAAAGAGTTGCAGGACTTAGCTTAAGAAATCAAATAATAAAAGAATGCTAAAGCCTAAACTAAACTATGATACATGCTTGAAGTGAAATTCCTCTCGTTGCAATTAAGACGAGCACCAAAGTAGAAAGAAACAGAGGAAAGCCAATCTTTCCTCTGCTTTCAATCTCTTAAAAAACTGATACCAAGCGCATGCTCAGGAAGCTATGGGGCACTTCCTCTGCTGGTGATTCACTTTCCATGACTCATTTGGGTGTCTGTACAAACACATAATCTTCTTTTCTACAAAAACATGAATTCTAAATCAACCAGAAGAATTAAATCCCTTGAAAGAGATAAAATGGGTATCTTGTTCTCAACTAAAAAGGATAATTTTTGTTAACTAAATGGTAGAAAGAACTTACCCGGATCGCATTGAGAGTAGATATCATCAACATTTGGTGGAAAACGAAGAAAGATGAATAGGTTAAGGAAGAGCAATAGGCATTTCGGAAAGATCTAGAAAGTTTGAAGAGAGAAAGAGATGATTTTTTGGTGTACCATTAGTGAATACTGAATAGGTTAATAGCTTTCAAAGAAGTGAAACGCATTTAGAGAGGAGTACGGAAGAGACGAGGGGATTTTAAGATCATCTCCCATAGTTTAAAATCTAATAAAAATATCTCACAATAAAATAACAATTATTTTTATTTTAATTTATTTATTTATTTATTTTTAAATAAAAAAAATTATATGAATTAATGAAAATCTTATAAGAAACTATTCTAGAAGTGGTTCTAGTTTAAAAAATTTTAGAACTACTTCTAATGTCTCTCTCTTCTTTTTTATAAAATTTATTAATATTATATTATTAAAATACTTCTCTAGAACTATTGTTGGAGATGCTCAGACCATCTCCAACGGTACCGTATAATCATTTTTTCAGACAAAAATAATATTATTATAAGACAAAAGTTAGAAAGCAGTATCTTCATTAAGCGATTTAGCAACCGTATCAAGACCACCACGTAGCAGTTCATGATTGGTTATGCCTTATTATTACTTTTTTTTTAATGACTGTCGACTTTTTTTTTGCATGATTTTTTGTAGAGTACGGATTTCGGATATTCGGTTCGATTCCGATTCTTTAGATTTTAAATTCGAATACCTAATTGATATTTTTCTAATATTTGGTTATGTTCCGGTTCGGTTCTTGTCGGTTCTAGGTCGATTCGAATCCATTTTTTTATTCATGATTTTTTTGAAGGTTGAGCTTTTGGGTATCCGGTTCGGTTCCGGTTCTTCGTATCCTAAATTCGAATACCCAATTGATATTTTTCTAATATTTGGTTCTGTTCCGGTTCGGTTTTTGTCGGTTCCGGGTCGGTTCGGTTCCATTTTTTTATTTATGATTTTTTTGAAGGCTGAGCTTTCGGGTATTCGGTTCGGTTCCGGTTCTTCATATCCTAAATTCGAATACCCAATTGATATTTTTCTAATATTTGGTTCTCTTCCGGTTTGGTTCTTGTCGGTTCCGGGTTAGTTCGGTTCCATTTTTTATTCATGATTTATTTGAAAAGCTAAGCTTTCGGGTATTCGATTCTGTTCCGGTTCTTCGTATCCTAAATTCGAATATCCAATTAATACTTTTCTAATATTTGGTTATGTTCATGTTCGGTTCTTGTCAGTTTCGGGTTGGTTTGGTTTCATTTTTTTTATTCATTGTTTTTTTGTAAGGCTGAGCTTTCGGATATTCGGTTATGTTCAAATATTTCAATAATAAAAAATTTATGTTCAAATATCTCGAATAAAAAGTAACTTTTATTTCTTAAGAACCACATTAATAGTTCTACCATCGGAGACACTAAAACTAAAAAAGTTCTTAAGTTTTTAAGAGTTAGTAAATATTTATTAAAATAATCATTAAATACACTAATGAATATCTATCATTATACATACTTTAAGAATATGAATTGCTTCTTCTTCAAAGAGTTTTAATTTTTAAGAAATTATTAGACAATTTGTAAATCATAATTGGTAGAACTTCGTGCCGAAGATATCCTGAAATGCTTAGAATTTATACTTTTATATAGTATAGATTATTATATCTATATATAATAATCTTATCGACCTTTTAATTGTTATATACCTATAAATTTAAGGTATTAATGGATAAAACAAAATTGGAAAAACATTCTAACACTTGGCAATAAATTGAACATTATATATAATGTTAATATGTTTTCTTACTTAGTCAAATCTAAATTTTTGACTTCTACTTTATTTTAATTAATTGTTTTGACTCATTATCTAGTTTCTATCTACGTATATTAAATATATTAAGAAGTGAGCATCTATATTATTAGCATCGTATGAGGCAATAATATAAAATGTTAATGTTATTTAACTATATTTTTGACAAGAAATATGATCTATCATAAAATATTTGTTAGTGGAACAATAATTTTGATTGTTTTTTGCTATTTTCTCACCCAACCAAACCATGAAAAATTACTATTGGTTAACAAATAGGCCCCATTTCCATATTAGGGTTTGTATTGCTATGTGGCATCTAATATATATTCTAAGGTGTAAATTTTTGTTATAAAATTTCAATTTCATGTCAGTAACCTAGTGGATATGATGGTTTAGCTGTTTAAAAAATGAGAACGATCAATTAAATAATAATTTTGGTTCTAGTGCATCTTTAGTTTTAATTTGTTTGCTATTTTATCGTCCAGACTACCTCATATGGTCTTAAAGAATTTGAATATCACTTTAAATAGATATACACTAGTAAACAATGTAATGGTAGATTATGCACTTAATATAATTTCATCTTATAATTTATGATCTTATTTTTATTTTTTAAAACAATAACTTCATAAACCTCTCTTAGTTTTATATTAATTTAATTTTTTTATTTATGAACATAATTAAATCAACCATATATTTTCATTGTTTTTCCTATGATTATTTATTTTCTGTTTATACATTTATTCTAATTTTTGAGCTAGAAACCATAAATCGTCTCTTTTTCTTTTCTAAAAATAATAAATCGAAAAATCGTCTAAGAACTCATGATTATCTTAACAAATGATAATTTTCTGCGTTGATCTTAGAAAGACTAAACATGAGCATGAAAGCATATACATCATATAACATGGTTAAATTCTTTTATTTTGTCACCAACTAACTTTTTTTTTTCAAATTTATTGCTCTTGAGTTTTATTTGTTAGCATTGTATGTCTTTTTTTTTGCCTTGATCACTCTTTAATTGTTACCTATATCTTATAGATTTTTTTTAATGTACGGTGTGTAAAAAAAGATATTGTATTTGTGAATTAATTTGAACAAAGTTGAAATAGAGAGATAATGTGATTTTATTATCTCTATTTCAACCCATTGTATTAAATTTACAAATGAGATATAATATATATATATATATATATATATATTTCTCACATACCCAATAAAAAATCATAAAAATAAAAGAAATAAATCAAATTAAAGAGAGAACATGATAAGACAAAAAAGTAGAGTTTCAACAAATGAATAAATTCTCGAGGGCAATAAATTTGAAGAAACATAAGTTTATACTCGTGAAAAAATAAGAGAATTAATCATATTTTGAATGCAAAGGTTCGTATGATACATAAGTTGAAGGTTAGGAAGGTTAAGTCTCAAATCATACATAAAGCAAAAAGAATAAAAAATTTATGAAAAATTGGCTAGATATTATTAGTATTTATTAAAACTAGTATGCACTAATTTCTAAGTTCATGAAAAATTGGCCATAACTTTTTACAATATTATTAATATTAGGGTTGTCCTGCGCTACGCGCGGATTTTGCTAAAAAAATTATTTTATTTTTTAATAAATTATTATGTTGCAATAATTTGAAATTTTTTTTTTGATTAAATTTTAAATTTATTAATCAAAAGAGTTTGCTATACAAATGAAAGAATGAAAAAAAAGCATGGAAAAAAATAGCTTTTAGGTGTGAGATGTGCCCCGAGATGCCTCGTTAAAACCCATTACTAAAAAACCCCATGGGACAAAACTAGTAATGGAAAAAAGAGTACAACCTCGAAAACACCACCTATAAAGCCCGAGCTTAGTGATAAACTGTTTGGTACATGTAAAAGAAAATAAAGATGACGAAGTGTAATATGTTGGTTCAATCATGAGGTGGTGTTGTGGAGACCATTCCATCTGTCGAGTAGTGCACTTAGTGGGGATGAAGAAGGATAGCGTAGGCTGAGAAGGCGAGCACGGACGGTACGGATGATGATGGTACGGGTATGAGATGGTGGTTGTGGTGGCTGACCATGTCGCCGCCGGTTCCGTTCGCGCCAAATGTAATAGATCGAGGTTTGTAGACACATTTTTAGGAGGACTTTATCATGGCTCGTTACAGAGTTATGTTTTAGTGACCGTAAAGTGTAATCCTAATCGGGATTGAGTAATCGGTGGAGCATGCCGGAGGTGACGTCGGACCAGATTGTAAAAGAATATGGGCACCCGAAGAAAAGGCGGCTCCGGGTTTCATCTCTTTCACCACATAAACTGCATTGGATTCCCCATATCCTCATTTTGCTCCCCGTGTGTAACCTGTCAAGAACCGCAAGCCACGAAATGAATGCAAATCTGGGAATAGATTGAGCAAACCAGATATAAGAGTGCCAAATGAAAGCAGGAAAGGATGAACTTAGCTGGTTCCAAGTTATAGCGGATGCGAAGGACGGTTTGTAGACATCAGGACCGTGTCGCCATAGTATGATATCTTGTCCCGCATTTGGTTGTGGAAGTGGTTGTTCCTGTATCTGGCATTGTAGGTGACGATAGTGGGTGTTTCGGGATTGTCTTAATCGCCAAGCCATGGATGTAGCGGCTGCTGCGACGTTGGAATGCAGTAGGATACCGTATTCACGGACGCCTCGTTCACCTGCCAAAGAAAACAACGGACCCAACCCTGTCCAATCCTCGAACCAGAAAGAAGTTTGAAGTCCATTACCTATTCGAAACCTGAGAAACGAGAGTGCCAGAGGTCGTGTTTGCAGGATCTTTCGCCATAGCCAGGATCCGGAATTCGCAGATCTTGTATCCCAAAATGTGGAACCGCAGATCAGGTAATGTTTGATCCATGATGCCCAGAGTGATTTGTCATATGTGAGTAGCCGCCATATAACCGAGAGTGTGAAAAATTTCGATGTATCTTCAAAAGAGCGGATGCCTAAGCCCTCAGAGCACTTTGGTTTACAGACATCTGCCCAAGCTATTCTTGCGGAGTGATGATTTGTCGGGGAACCTGGCCATAAAAAGTTAGCGCACATACTGTTGATATCGCGGAGACAGGCTTACGGAAGCCTGAATGTTGACTGCCAAATTTTAACCGTGCTAACGATTACCGACTTAATGAGTTGCAAGCGACCTGCATAAGATAACAGTTTAGTAGCCCATGAAGACATACGACTGCGTAGGCGGTCAAGTAACACTATGTAATCCGAGCGCACAAGTTTCTTGGTTGTAAGAGGTAGGCCTAAGTATCGTATAGGCAGGGATTCACACTTTAAACCCAAGCGAGAGATAAGTCTAATAGCGTCAGGTGATGGTTGCCCAGCAAGGAAGATGGACGATTTTTGAAGGTTTAGGCGCAAACCTGATGCAAGACCAAAGGTGTCCATAACATCAACGATGCCGAGAATAGAGTCAGCACTTCCATCTGTAAATATCAGGATGTCGTCAGCAAAACAGAGGTGTGTGAGTCCCAGAGCTTTGCAGCGTGGGTGGTATGCAAAGTGACCACAAGCAGCAGCTGCATTTAAGAAGCGAGATAAGACGTTAGTAACAATAACATAGAGATAAGGCGAGAGTGCACAGCCCTGAGGCATCCCTCTTGTACTTGGAAAGTATCCCGCTGATTCGCCATCCACCGAGACGCTAAAGGTGGCTGTTGAGACACATAGTTGGATCCATTTAATGAAGATAGGAGGTAGCTCCATAACCTGTAAGACAGGCATAATAAAATACCAGTTAATCGTATCAAAAGATTTGGCTATGTCTAATTTCAAAGTACAACGAGAATTCAGAGAAAGCTTGTGATAATCCTTACCAATCTCTGTGGCCAACATGACATTTTCTAACAGTAGTCTGCCCTTAACGAAAGCGCTTTGATTTGTCTCAATTGCGTCAGGTAGAATGGTCTTAAGACGATTAGCGAGAAGCTTGGAGATGATCTTATAAATGGTGTTACAACAGGATATGGGTCGATAGTTAGTGATTGCCTCGAGGTTATCCATCTTTGGGATAAGAGAGATCAATGTCGTGTTAATGCCATGCGGAAAAAAACCGAACATAAAGAAGGATTGTATTGCGGCAGTGAGGTCATTCCCAATAATTGACCATGCCGCTTTGAAGAATTCGGCATTGTATCCATCTGGACCCGGTGCCTTATTAGTAGGCATTGAGAATAGAATCTCCTTTATCTCATTTGGTAAGACGGGGCGGCTAAGATTGTGAGCTAGATCAAGCGGACAACGGTATGTGATAAGCGAAGTTAGCAAGGGATTCGGCAAAGAAATGATGTCCGGCTGCACTTGGAGAAAATGCTTGAAATGTTGCTCAGCAACTTGCTTTAGAGATGGTAAATCCATAACGAATTCTCCTGCTTGAACTCGTAAGCACTTGATGGTGTTTCGCGAAGCCCGAGATGTTGTTGTTCGGTGAAAGAATCCCATGTTTTGGTCACCTTCTCGTAACCAAGTAATGCGAGATCTTTGCCGAAAAAGACTCCTCGGCTTGAGCGAGATGGTGCCAAGTTGTTGAAGCTTCGGCTGCTTCAGAGATAGAGGTATGGGTGGGTGATCGAAGAGCTTGGTCCTGCTTTTGACATAAAGAAGCGTAAGCCTCCTTCGTCCGTAATGCTAGATCCCCATAAACCATACGGTTAAGCTGACGGAGGTCTGATTTTAATGTCTTGAGCTTGGTAGATAATAAACGAAGAGCCATTTGAGATCGGTATAATGCCGGTGAGGATGTCCAATTGTGTTCACCAAGCTGTAAAAAAGAAGGGTGCGATGTTAGAAATGTGTTAAATTTAAAAGGTTTTCGAACGGGAGAAGAGGGGATAGAAAGATGGACAACATTTCGAGCATGGTCTGAGACTCCATTTGCTTCGAAGTTAGTATAAGAATTGGGAAAAATCATATTCCAAGTGTCATTAACCAAGGTACGGTCTAGTTTTTTCCCGATGGGGTCATGATATATATTATTTGACCATGTGTAACGAGGCCCTGTGTAAGCCAAGTCAGTAAGATCACAATGAGAAACCAGCTCCTGGAACTGCAACATGCCCAAATGCCGCGAGGAGCGTGATGAATTTGATTGGTTCGATAGAGACAATATCTCATTGAAATCTCCTAGAACCATTCACGGATAGGACATGGAACCACATAGACGGCGAATTTCTTGGATATCTCACCAAAGCTCTTGTTGTTCAACCTGAAAATTTGAAGCATAAACACACGTGATTAGAGCGGTAATACCCGTGTCTAAAGTAAGTATAACAGTAATAAGCTGAGAGGAAATGTGGATCGGTGTGACTTCAGCACGTGCATGCCAGCACACCCATATCCGTCCTAATCGGTGAGATTGGTAATTCGTTAGGGCCATCCACCCTGGTAGAGCGGCCTGCAAAATACGAGGAAAGTTGTCAGCCTGACACGGGTTTCAAGAAGGCAACCAAATTGAGGATTAGTAGCAGAGATCCATTGCTGGACTATTTTATGCTTTCGGGATTGATTAAAACCCCGAGTATTCCATGCGAAGATGGACATATCATTAATGCCTCCGAGAGGAGGCTAAAGGTTTTTGTTTCGGACCACTAGGCTTGGTACGTTTCCGGGCAATTTGAAAAGGATCTTGTTTAGCTTTGATACGTGTGTTGTATCGAGAGATGTCATCACACGATAAAGAATCAGTTTTGCCTTCCTCATCCGAGACTTTTCCCTCCTCCTTCTCATCCGCTAGAATAGAGAATATGGAAGGAGAAACATTGTGTATGGGGTCTGGTTCGGACGTCTGTTTGGTAGGAGATGAAGATTTACGGTTAGCCCGTATAACTTTAGACCAGTCATCAATAGGGTCGACTTGTTTTGGTACGGTGGATGAAGCATCAACAGCTTCTGGTGGTGCCTTAGGCGATTGTGGATTGGCCGCATGTACTAAGGTCTGATCATCCACACGTTCAATCGCCGGGTCGAACAAGGATACCACATTGGCTCCATCAATCTCGACGTTAGCAGCCCGAAATTCACGGTCACCTGTAGAAACAAAAGCACCTGTATTAGCGGTAGGAGATGTGGGAACATTTTCAATAGTAATAATATCAGGAGTAGGCAAAGAGTGTGATTTGGTATTATCAATGATCGTGGCAATAGAGGCTGGTTCAGTATTGTCATTTATTTGATTTGTTGGTGGAGCCTCGGTGTGGCTAGTGTCAGTGTCGCGTGTCTTAGGTGCAACAGTCACCGGTATTTTCTTTTTGCACTCTGATGTCTTGTGACCCCAGGTTGAACAATGAGTACATCTTGGAGGCAGCCATGGATAAGAAATTTTGATCGGAGTCCGTTCTCCTTCTAGTTGTATTGTGTCAATAAGTGGCTTATCCAAGTTGAGAACAACAAGAACTCGAGCTATATCCAGCCGAAGACATCTCTCGGTCTTGGGATGAAGCTGCTTAGACTCGCCAATGATATCACCTAGAAATTTCAACCCTGCATGTGAGAAAAGCGAGCCAGGAACATCATGAAAATCAATCCATATGGGCATAGAGGAAAGTGTAGGTTTAGATAGTGATAGTGATGGAGTCCATTCTTGGACGACTAATAAAATGTCTGCAGTATGCCAGTATTTTCGACGACAAATACGTGACCGAAGCTCTGAGGAATCAACTTTGAATAGAACTGTATCGTCCGAGAGAAACTGAACATAGATTCGGTTTGATTGTCCTTCTTTCTTCCATATCCTATTCACCGTAGCGTGAACCTTGCCAATGTGTGGAGCGTCGCCAATAAAGTAACCTACTAAATAATCCGACCATAGAGGACGATCATTTAACAGGGCCGGTGGAATTGATGTGGTAACCACTCCACCCGAAATCACTAGCTTTGGAGTCTCGATAGTTTTTACTGGAGAAGACCATGCTGTCTTTATCTCAGCCACTTTGACCGAGATTGACGACGAGGAGGCAGCCGATGCCGAGTTCAAAGAACCAGAATCACCGGCAGGGGAGACAGAGCAAGGCGAGTTAAGCAAAGGAGATTGTTGCAATGTGACGTGACTAGAGATACCGACATGAGGGTCACCGGGATCACCAGGAGAGCCGGCGATGATGCCGGACATCACGGCTGGTGAATCGATACCGTACGACAGAAGCCAAATAAGGAAAGTTTGAAAAATCTAGAATCGCCGCCTCTCCAAGAATGTATCGTATTATCAAACATCTAAAAAATTATCAATAATTTGAAATTATATATATATATATATATATCTTTTTGTGTATTTTAAGTTATTTTCAATTAGTTATTACTCAAATTAATTTTATATGTTAAATTTTAAAACATGTCTCGAAGTTATATAATATGTTCATGTGAATCAAAGTCGCATTTAAATTTTAAAACATATTATAACTTATGAATACATTGATAATGGGTTGAGATGTTTTTTTGCCAATTAAGTTATTAGATTACTTATATATTCCTTTTATTTATTTATTTAAGTTTACTTTATATTATTTTTTAAAAAATTCTCATACTCGCATTGTTTATTTAAATCCTTCAAAATATCCACCGAAGAGTTTTTCTACATTTATATCTTAGATTTCTCTTTTTGCTTGCTATTATTTTTACGTTTTTAACTTTTTATTATATAACTTACACTTTATTTTTATAATTCTCTAAATTGAACACTTGTATTTTTGTGTGTGTAAACATCTATTTACCAAATTCATATTATGAAATTAGTCTCTACATTATACAACAATTTTTTTTGTTTACATACGGTCTATTATAGATTTTAATTAAACTATTTTCTTCAATACATTCAACAAAGTATAACTAAAAATATATTTTTCAAATAAACCAAAAAACCGAATGGAAGTAATGTGGTCTAATTTTTAATTTCAAAATAGTGATTACCCAAATTTTCACACCTAATTTATTTGCATAGGACTAATTTATTTAGTTATTTGATTGAAAAAAATCATGATAAAAATGTACATCATATCTTCTCGTCTTAAGATCTTTTAAAGTTAAATTTAAAGCTGAGAAAAATCATTTCAAATTGACAACAAAAATCTTATGAATATATTGAAGTTTTCAGAGTATGAAGTAATGATATTCAAAACAATTGAACCGACAAATAAGGCTGGTTGTATCTTTAGTTCCCGCGGAGATCAATCTCCATCTTTTATCTCATAGCATAATTTCTTCAAAAGCTATAGAAATAGTCAAAAATAACAGATAAGTTAGAAAAGTGAAAACTACATAACCCAAATAAGGAGAAAAAAGAGCAAACCTTGAAAGAACCGCGATATACATAAATCGTTATCTATTTATCGTGATTCTTTACAAGAATAAGATTATAATTTACGTTCAAAATCCAATAAATTAGATCACCTGTCATCAACCAAAACCAAGTAGAGCTCCACTATATAATATGTTGAACTTATTCTACCAATGTCATGGACTCATGGCTATGGGATTAATATTCTTTTTCATCTGTAGCTAGACATGAATCTTTTTTTCAGCAAACATCTTGTCGGTCTTGGGATTTTGCAGAGGCTTTTGTTGTCATAATCATGTTCTATTTGTATGTAACCAAAAGAATATATTAGATTTTATTTGGCACATAAAGATAGATAACGAAAAATGGACATATTAGGCAACAAAATGATGTAATGTAAAGAGACAAATTTCTTCTAACTACACATCATCTACTGATTAGCATATGAATTGTTAGGAACTTTTTCAATTGAAGACCTATAATATAATACAAATTACCCATTTAAAATAACATGCTTACATCACGGGTTGATTCAAAGATGCATAGGGAATAGATAATAAAGAAAGTATTCTCTGGTCTATCTAATTTTTCTCAACCAACTTAAAGTGATGAGAAAATTTTCACTACAAAACTTAAACAGCATAGGCAAAAGACAAACACCTTCACGCAAGTCTTAAATACTTCAAATATAATATTCCAATAACTGTTGACAATAAGATAACTTACAAAGTTCAATAGTAGAACTAAATCTTGTTCGTTTCTAGCAAGAGAGAGATGGTTTCAATCAATATGGGTGACATCTCTTTTAGTTCTAGTTAACTTATCAAAATCTTTAACCTCGGATGCAAATAATGATATGATCATTCATCATTTATCTGAGGAAAAATTAAATGAAGATGATATAGCTTTACTGGAAAATAACCATAGTTTCATCATTTCCTCTACAAAACCTTTGAAATTAAGTATTAGTTTGACGATGACCGTTGCATGACAAGCATGAGTTATACAATTCAAATCTAATCTAGCAAACAGTTTCTTAAGATAAAAAGAACATCTTAAACTAAGGAATATGTATTAGCAAATAAAAGAAGACTTAAAGAACGATTCATTTATCAAATTATGGGTGGGTAAACCTCATAGATCTTACCATCAAAAGAAGAGTTGATGAATATTTATCAGCTGCTCCAAGAGATATAGTGCCTTCATACTTTCAGTTAGTCACAAACCTAATCATTAGAGGCTGTAGAGCGAAAGACACATGAAAAAATATTAGTGTATTATATCCCTGATATGAACTATGTTGTGACTAATCTTAAATTGATAACTCTCGAAACATATCAAGTAAAGCATCAAAACTTTTCTTGTCGGCTTTACAATGCTTGAATTTAGTGCACCATATTTATGCAATTCTCTATTTTTGAATACTGTACTTGTAAAACGAAAACACTAATAGCATGCAAGTGCTCAATTTTCATTCTGCACATGATTTAGACTAACTCACATCTAATATTTTTGTGAGATGGACTGAGAAATTTATGAGTTCACAAGGTCATGTTTTTTCTCTTTTGCAAGAAACAAAACAGAATTAAGTAGAATAGCCTTTTCGAGATAAAACATTTTTATGAGAGAATTCTGAAAGCGTGGATAACGTGACATCATATCACAGTGAAGAAAACTTTTCTTAATACTTGGCTTGGGCACTGCAAATGGTTTGTGTAAACACCCCTGATCACTTGGTTTAAACATTGGATCAGATGAATCCTTACTTCCTTCATGTGGATCGCATATATCCACAAGATATGCTTGAAATGTGAGCGTTTCACCTGAGCTCACAACTTCTTATGTCTTTAACATCTTGTTATCAAGTAGATTATGAGACTTATTATAAAGCACCACCTGGTTTAAACATATGAGAAGAAACAAAGAAGTTCCAAACGTACCTTAGCCTTAACAATGATGTCCTCGACCTAAAGCTGTATGCATCGTTTCCAAGCAAGTTCATATTGGATCATCCTAAAACTCGGTAGCAAACTGTCATCATTTTTGTATTCACCCATGATGACAAACTCTTCAACCATGCCATGAACTATACCCGGTTCTTCCACATGCTTGATTCTATGAATGCACACATGTTCCACGGACAAGTAAGCTGATAACTTTGCAGAAATGTCAACTAATCTACCATTTGTGTTAGTCTTATACACCGTTCTGTTTACCTGAACAATGTCACAAGAGTTATTCTACACTAACAACACTATCATATGTCATCATCTTAGTTTAATCTACAGAACAACAAATTACATAAGAAAATGTTTCTCACCATCAACTTGGATGCAATACAGTCACAAAATTAAGCATATTACCTGAGAAATATCTCAATACGCAATTACAGCACGACCTTCACAATACTTAACGAAAATAAAAAAAGTGATTAGAAAAACTCTAAATTACTGGTTTCACTTCACAATAATCGAACATTTACTATACTATAGTGATCTGTTCTCTGCATTGTAGTTTTAGGAATTAAAACCTTAACCTATCACGAGCTAGGAGAGAAAAATCCATAAGCAGTCACTCCATCGCATCTTGATTGTCACCACCACCCTTGGGGGCTTCCTCTTTTGCCTCAGTCGCGGCCTCCCCTAAGGGAACCGCCACTTCTACAGCCTTATCCAGCACCCCCTCCAGCATTCCCGTTAACCTCTTCAGTAGGAACCCCACCCATACCTCCTGAGCTAGAACTTCATCCTTTTCAATCTTGGCAGCACCTTCCTTAACTAGGTCAAGAATGGGAAAGTTAGTACCATAGGGATCAGTTACCTGAACTAGATTCGGTTCAGAAAGTTCACCATGTCGACCGCTTAGGTTCGACCCAGTTGGAGGTGAAACCCAGTCTTTCTCAACATCTAGCTCTTTGAATTCGAGCATCTTTAGCTCCTCAGCAAATGCCACCTGATCTGCTTCCAGCTCGATCTTTTCAGACTCCAGTGTAGATTCCCCCCATAACAAATTGTTAATCAATTCCATGTTCCCCCTGATCTGTTCCACCTGAAGCAGCTTCTCTTGATACACTATTTCATTTACAACCTTCCCCTTAACCTAGTCCATCCTCCTCGCAAACCTTTCGTTCAAAGCGTCCTCATTATCCTTCACCTTTTGCACTATTTGTTTCTCCATCTCTACAAAGAGTGCATCCAACTCTTTAGCCATACTCCCCACCTCCTCCTGCAATCTCCGCTTGGCCCTGTCATGACAAGTCACCTCATCACTCATCCTTTCAGCATCTTTCTTCCTCAGGTCCTTGAGCTATGCGACCTCACCCCTCAGACAATTATTCTCCTCGATCAATGTCTCCACTTTGCCCACAACGACCTTTAGCTTGGCGATAGCTTTGTCAGCTCGGGCTATGACTTCGGCGACCAGCTCCACACTTGAGTGCTTCTTCGCTTTCAGGAGCACGTCGTCTATAACCCCCACCAGGCGATTTGCTAAGGCCGCAGTCTGCAAATACCAAAGCTTTCCCATTAGCTTCTGAACTAATTCCAACGCAATCAACATTACATATAAATATCTATACCTCAGTATGGGAGCGAGCCCACTCAGCATATTCTTGTTGCACCGAGAGAGATCAATGATCATTCACCTTGGGTCCATCCAGCCAGAGTTTGGATGTCACCTCAGCACATATATCTTCATCTTCAACAATGGAGGATTGGTGTGGCCAAGTAAAACTGAAGGACAATCCACCAAAGTCATGGGCCCCAACTGGTAATGATTCTTGAATTCGAGGTTTCTTTTCCACCAGAGTATCATGATAGTGGGAGCTACGATAAATTGGAGGAGGTCTAGAAGCATCCTTCCCAGACGAGCATTACCGCGAGACGAGTCGGAGAACTCAAGCATCTCCACGTCCGTCTGAACATGATCCTTAGGCGTCTAAACCTCCTGTATAGCACTCAGATTCACTGAACCAGATGTGCACTGGGAACTTTTACTCTTATGTGCTTCACGGTATAGCAACGGATGAACACAAAGATGGAGTACCTGCAAAAAAAACCACTCAATAAACTACAATGGATTCGAACGAAAATACAACTTAACTCGAATACTTACTTGAAGATGACTCAGAGAGTGCTGCTAATGGGAGCCACTTGTGAGAAACCCTTTCTCCGTCAAAGGTGCTCCAATTTTTCAGTTTGTTATTCTCCAAGAGATTTTGATTCTTTAATTATTCAGGAGAAGGATCCTCAACCTGAACCAGATGCAGGACTGAAAGGAAACCAGAGAATCAATAGATCAACAAACATGGTAAAATTGGGTAAAAACAGAATTAACAATTTGATATCAAGCTTGAAAGAAACAAAGAAGGGGATAGATTAAAATTTAAGGAAGTTCACATAAATCTCTCTAGTCCACCAAGTTTGCAAATCACCAGGACCCTTGCTCCTCAAAGACAAGTGATTAATCTCCATAAAGAAATAGCACCGCTCCCAATCAGCTTCGTCCTTAGGAGTTGTGCCAGTCGCAAACCCCTGATTAAGCTTGTTGGCGATGTACCAGAGACCACCCTTCGGGCCCCTCTTGATGTGCATAACCTCCTCGAGCATGTCGCAACTCAACTCAAACACGTTCTCACAAGCTTGGATCATCAGGAAAATTGCAAGATGAACTCCTTTCGGCATCAACTAACTCATGGTCTTTCCCCGGCGGCGTAAGTACCAAACTAGCAGTTCCGGAACTGGGAAGGGAAACCTGCAAGTTTTGAAAAAGATTTCATAAACCATAACAAATCTAGGCGAAGGAGAATCCAAAAAATTCCCAGACCCGGAATAAGGAACCTAACATCGGACGGGAGGTCAAACTGCTCCCAAATCACCGCCACTGAAGCCATGGTCGACAGGGATTCAAAGATAGACATAATCAACGGAGCTGCAACCGCTCTTGACCTTTTTGTTAGAGACCATAGGAGTCCCGACGCTGGCGCTGGCCGCAATGATTGGTGAAGAGCTTCTACTCCGGGAACAAAGAGCGAGGTGGCTCACCATAATCAGCAGATTGGGACGAAGGAAAAATTAAGGAAGAGGAGGAAGCAATGGAGAAAACCGGAGAAATCCAAAGGGATGGAAAGAGAAATTTGGGAGAAGAATTGTAAACCCTAGCAGAAATTAAAAGAAATAAGGTACGAGATAACTTTACCTTGTCGTGTGAAGGAGGAGAGAGATGACGGTTGAAATGGAGTGGGGGATGGCGATTCCAAACAATTGAGGAGAGAGGAAAAGTAATGATAATTTCCTCGAGAATGATGAACCGCCTCTTGTAGGCACGCTAATACCTTTTTGAATTTCAAATTTGAATAATACCCGCATGCAAAGGGAAATAACCGATGGAGGATGTTGAGACTCTCACTTATCATATCCAAAACAAATTGACTCATCCAAGTAACGAAGTCTCTAATTTTTGTATATTATCTAGGTTGTGTTAAGAAAAGCAAACAATCCGATTTCGCGGCGAAGAATATGCTGGTCACTTAGGAAATAAGAAATCCCCGAGCCTAAAATCCTCCTGGTGATTCACCACCTGGGTTCTTGAAGGTCACCCAATTCGTCAAACTCGCTGGGAGACCTGGGAGCTAATATGTTGGTGTAAAAATCCCCTCAGTTGAATTTTTCCTAAGCTAGTGACGTGATGCTATCAGACTAAGCATGAGTTAGACCCAGAAGGATTCACTGAGAAGGTATTTACACCTAAGTACACTAAGAGAATAACAAAGTACCTAGCGCATAGCCAGAATGTGGTCGATACGGATGCAGCCCGAACAAGTAATGACCAAGTCCAAGCGGCTCCGAGTATCCCCAGATATGTCGAGAACGTGGAAACAAGGGGGCGAAAACGCAACAAGAAAGAAGCTCGAAGTATCAGGAAGCTTCAGCTAGAATCAGAGACGGCCTCAAATGTATAAATAGAGAAATGAGCAAGGCGAAGAGGATTGTTGATACCAGGTGTAGCACCTATCCTAAAAGCCCATTTCGACTCAAGGCCCAACTAGACGCCGACGTGAAGAGGAGAAAGGGCCCAGGAAGATGAGACCTAGTTGGGCCGACCTGGCGAGTTGGGCCGTCCAGCTCGTGGCCCATTAGGTTTAGTTGATGTAATTAGGGTTTTGAGCTTGTATTTTCACTATAAATACTCATGTAATTACTCCTTAATGAGATATGAAATTGTTCTGAGGTTTGACCCACATAATCTAAGACCTAAACCTAATTGTTAAGTCTTGATTCAACAAGGATCTTTGGCCATTTTTGAATTGTATTCATATATTCTTTTGTCATATGTAAACAAAGACTTAGAGTTGTTTCATTCTTGATCAATACAAAATCTATTCTTATGTGAATTTGAGTTGTTGTTTCTTTCCTTATCAAGACGAAAATTGCTCAATTCCTTATAAGGATATATTTATAAAATTATTTTGTGGATTTCAACGTCCACATTGAAATCCACAAGGAATCCGGCGATTCTTCTGGCGGCAGTTCAATGGTGCATGTTGCGAGTCAAGAGATAAGAGCATAAAGAAGAAAAGCGTTTTTACTCATTAATTATGTTTTATTTCTACTTTTATTTTGAATTTAATATTTTCTACTTTTTTATATTTACCAAGCCATGGAAGGTCATGCAAAAGGTCTATTGTTTATTTAAACTTTTGTAAACCTTAAGAAAATGATCAATGAGAACTAATTTTTTTCTTTCTCCCTTTACTCTCCACTGTGGTACTCTCAGTGTGCCTAAGTATTCTTGATGTTCTTTGATCAATACTTATGAAAATCAACAACAGAGAGGCTTGGTGTTGCTGAAATGTCAGTATGACATGCTTGTGTTTTGTAACACAATTAGATTTAAAGTCTTTTCAGTTAACATTATAAGGGATTAAGGAAAACAAGAGAGATGAAAACTTACACTAACAAAACTGAATTTATAATTTTGGTTAAAATGCAGCAACAAATCATCAGCTCATACTCGGCATCAAGATGGTTGAATCAGTTAAAAGGGGAAAACAAAGACAATTGATGTCTGTATAAATCTCCATTTTCTATATACCATGTGTATAGCAAAATGCGACTAAATGTACATATATATATGTCTACAACTTATCTGTGATATTAGTCATAGCTTCTGCCAGTTTATTGAGGACATCGACTAAGCTATCACCATGATCTTTTCGTTGCTCTCTGTCTAGTTTTAAGTTTAAATTTTGAACCTCAAGTTGCGCTGCCAATAATTGTCTGTTCCTTTCTAATATCTCTATCAATTGATTCTGCATGCTTTTTGTTGCTTCTTCTTCTTCTTCACCTTCCACTTTTCGTTTACGCTTTCTCTCTTCTTCTAATGTTGATCCAGCTCCCAGATTTGCTGCTTTTGAATGTTGTTTCTCGTTCACTCTACCTTCAATTACAAAACCCAACCTATTTTGGTGAAAAAAACAAGATAATGGAGACTCCTTGATACGATTATGCACCACATGGAATATAGTTTAACTTTTGTAACACAATTATTCATTAACATAGCTTCATTTGTTAATATGAAACCATCTTCTGACCTATAGAAAACAACATATATTCCATCTAAGGTTGGTTCCGAAATTTTAAAAACCGCAATTCAAAACGAATACATACATCAAATTTACATAATTTTTAAAATATTAAACCGTTTTCTTAACTAAATTTTAAAATTATAAAAATAAAACCGTTAAATTCATGTTTGCTTTACTTGGTTTACACCGGCTCTGGTCTGGTTCCACAGTACTACATAGTCAAAGAGGTAAACTCTAGAGCTTTATATATCTTGTTTGAGATTAGTATTTAGATCACATGAAACCATAGTGTTCTTTGTAATAGCACTAAGTCTTTGTACTAACCCCAACCCAGCCCTGGTCACTGGCACGAGCGATCTATTGACAACAAAATACAAACCTTGCTCTTCTCCATAAGCTACATGCTTCTCCTTCCGTATACAATCTTTATCAAAAAATTGAATTGGAGTCATGGTGATGAATGATGATCATAAACAAAGCTTAGTCTCAATTTTACCCACCCTGAACTGATATGGACGCCGGAACCGACATCAATTCCTCCGGCGACGTTGAAGCCGAAGCCAAACCAAGCGCAAGAGCCGGAATCTCCGGAGAAACCGCCCGAGGAATCATACTGTTGGAACTTTAAAATTTGACAGTGATTTTTACCAATGTTCCGGCGAGTTCTCCGGTGAAGATGTTCACCGGAATGACCGGATTATGAAAGCATCGGAATCCTTGTAACGAGCACTATAATATGGAATATTCGTTTGTCAATTTGAGTGTAAATTGAATGAGAAATTAAGGTGTAAAGAGAGCATCTCAACCATGCAAAAGGTTGACTTAAGTTGACTAAGTGTTGCTAGTGTAAAATATCTCACATTGCTTGTGGAGAAAAACTTTCACTAGTATATATAGTGCACAAGGCATACTTAAGTTCAATTGGGTTGGGTACACTATGGTGTATTGGAGAGAGATGGCCCACCCACACGCGCGCGCCGCCGCCGACCACGCGGTTGCCGGTCTTTGGGTCTTTAGGAATGTCCCAGTCCAAGCTCAAGCCCATTACGAAATATTCTTTTTGGAAAAAAAATTTATGAAATTTTGTGGTCTAAAAATTAAATTTATTTCGGTTCAATTTAATGAAACCAAACCGAACCAAAATCAAACCCGAATTGATTTCGGTTCTCTCTCCAACTCTTGCATGTGACCGAGTTGTAACAGGCCTGATTTTTCAGCTCGACCTGTCTCGTTCATTTTGCAACTTTCTTCACTCAAAAAACATCCTCCAATCTCTCACACGATTTTCTTCTTCTCTCTCAAACAGTAAGTATATTTCGAGATTACATCGTTCAATCTAAGTTCGTAGATTCCGCGTTCGAGTGTCGCGAACCGGTCTCCTTGCGGTTATATCCTGGGATTCTGAAATCGCATATAACCGTCACACTACAGGCAATTTAAATAATTAAGGAAAGAGATATCATTCTCGATTCCGCATCTTGTTTTCTTTCGGTTTTAAATCGTTCTTGAAAAGGTATTTCAATCATTTTTCTTAATCCAGTTTTACATGATGATCGTAAACAAAGCTTAGTCTCAATTTTACCCACCCTGAACTGTATGGACGCCGGAACTGACATCAATTCCTCCGGCAACGTTGAAGCTGGAGCCAATCCAAGCGTAAAAGCCGGAATCTTCGGAGAAACCGCCCGAGGAATCACACCGCCGTCAACAGTATCATAGACTAAGACCAGGAAGCTTCCCTGTCGTCTCCCAATACGACTCCGTCTCTTCCATGACATGTGACTCCCATTCCTTTATCTTCTTGTAATCTCCGGCGAGGTTGCTCCACCTTTTTTGGCACTGAACTGGTCCCCGATTCACGTCGTGATGCTGGAAGTATGTATTTTATGATACAAATGTATATAAATTGGTTGTTAGTTAGTTAGTCCGGTTAGTTTTGGTTTGTTAGATTGAAACATTTTGTATATATACCAAACTTTATCGGTTAATGAGAATTGTAAACATTTTCCCTCTCTTCTCTCTACGAGTTTCAATATGGTATCAAAGCGCTTATCTTCAAATCCGCCATTGAAGCACTCGAATCTCATTAGCTCAAATTTGTTCTCCTCGGCTTTCTTTAGCTTCGTTCTTCGTCAATTTCACCATCGATAATAACAATGAGCTTATCGGTCAACTCTGTCCTTGTGAATCATATTCTTGATTTTGTCGCGTTTGTGCTTAGAATCATATTCAACGTCTTGAGTTACATCTTCCTTTTGATTTTTCTTACTTTCTTGAACTGAGTTTGATGCGGTGTAATTTTTTTATATAATGACAGAAACATCAAAAAATACATTTGTACCGCAATCTGGTACTCAATCGATTGACCACTACAATAATCCTTACTTCTTGCACAGTTCTGATCATGCTGGCTTGGTGTTAGTTTCCGATCGTCTTGCATCTGCAGCCGAATTTCACTCACGGTGCCGATCGATTCGGATGGCACTGAATGTGCGTAACAGGCTTGGCTTCATAGATGGTATGATCCCTAAATCATATGATACACATAGAGATGCTGGTAGTTGGTATATATGCAACGATATAGTTATCACTTGGTTGCTAAATTATGTTTCTAAGAACATAGGCGAGTGTTTATTGTTTCTATCAACTGCAAAATATATATGGAACAACATATTGTGTAGATTCAAGCAAGATAACTCACCAAGAGTGTATGAGATTGAACATAAACTAAGTCAAATTCAACAAGGATCCCGAGATATAAGCACATACTATACAGAACTTGTAACTATGTGGGAAGAATACAGAAACTTTGTGGAACTACCAACTTGCACATGTGGAAAATGTGAATGTGCAGCAGCTAAAAATGGGAGAAATTACAACAAAGAGGCAGAGTCACAAAGTTTTTAATGGGCATCAATGAGTCATACGAATCAACAAGAAGACACATACTTATGTTGAAGCCAATTTCATCCATTGATGAAGTTTACAACATGTTAGCTCAAGATGAGAGGCATAAGACACTCATACCTTTGATCAAAACAGATGCAGTAATATCTCAAAGCTCAAGCAATCTGGAATCCACTGATCAAGTTTTTGTTGTTGCCGTGCAACAAGGGTAAGGGTACAAATCTAAGCAGAGACCTATGTGCATATATTGTGGTCAAATGGGGCATATAGTTCAAAAATGTTGTCGCATTCATGGAAATCCTCCTGGTCACATGAATCATCCAAATACAGCCCAGTCAAAGAACAATCAGCAATACAATCAACAAAAGGGAATAAGTCAAAACTTACAGCAAGGATGATCCAAAGCTAGACAACAAGTTGCATATAACAAGACAAATACAGTAGTCAATGTCATCTTAACAGGAAATCAAGATCAATTTAATCTCACCTCTACTCAGGTTCAAAAACTCATACAACAGTTACATGTTCATCACTCAATACCAAATGCAGAAGTTAAAAATCATCAGGCTGCTTCTATTATACCAATGGTCACATGGCTGCTGAATCAAGTTCTGGTAATGTCTTATTCTTATTTCCATCAACAAGTCTTAAATTTGAACACAGTGCCTTAACTTTCCAACATCAGTGCCTAACCTCTTTATACAATTCATTACCTAATGGTTCTTGGATAATTGACAGTAAATAAACCACTCATGTGTGCTATGATTTGTCACGTTTCAGTCAAGTTTTAATTGTAACCGGAGTAACAGTCTCTCTTCCTAACGACACTAGAGTACCAATCAAACATATAGGCATCATTTCAATTAGTCATGATCTTATCTGCGTAATGTTTTACATGTTCCTGATTTTCATTTTAATCTTGTTAGTGTGAGTATTTTACTGAAAAATAAACATAATTATGCTTATTTCTTTACTGATTCATGTTTTATTCAGGACCATTTCCAGGCCTTGACGATTGATAGAGGCAATCTTCATCATGGTCTTTACATTCTGGAGACCCATGACAAATCACACTCTACCAATTCATTAGATTTATGTGCTTCCATTTCTGTTGACAAGGATGTGTGGCATAATAGGTTGGGCCATCCATTATCTCTCAAGTTATAAATGTTAGCTGATACTTTGCAAATAAAACAGACACATGAATCAGGTTCTCATCATTGCACCATATGTCCATTAGCAAAACAAAAGAAGTTAGATTTTTATTCTTATAATCATATATCTAGTGAACCTTCTGATTTAGTGCATATGGATGTATGTGGACCTTTTCAGTAGAATCAGTTGAAGGTTTTAGATACTTTCTTACTCTAGTAGATGATTGTACAAGAGTTACTTGGGTTTATATGCTAAAATTAAAGTCTGATATTTTGAAATTGTTTTCTATTTTCCATAAACATGTTCAAACTCAATCTCAGAAAAACATCAAAGCTATCCGTAGTAATAATGCTCCTGAATTAAAATTTCATGATCTAGTTCAAACTCAAGGCATGATCATCAATTTTCATGTGCATATACTCTTGAACAGAACTCTATTGTTGAAAGGAAGCATCAACATATCTTGAATGTTGCCCGTGCTTTATTGCATCAATCTAATGTTCCTTTATCTTATTGGAGTGAATGCATTTTGTCTGTTGTTTTCATTATCAATAGAACGCCATATGTTTTACTAAATAGATTGTCACCATTTGAAGTTTTATTGGGAAAGAAACCAAATTATACATACTTGCGAAGTTTTGGTTGTTTGTGTTACATTTCAACATTGCAGAAAGATAAACATAAATTCAATCCTCGAGTCAAACCATGTGTTTTCATAGGATATTCAACTGGTATAAAAGGATATAAGGTGTTAGATATAGACACTTATCAGATCTCTGTCACTAGGAATGTAGTTTTTCACGAAAAGGAATTTCCATTTAGAATCACTAGTATTAGTTCTGGTTCAACTTTTTCTCACTCAGCCATATTACCTTTATCCACTCCTCAATTAGATGATGCATTAGATAGGTTTTTTACTACTCCTCATGTGCCTTCTATTGTTCATACTGATGTTAATTCTAATATTGATTCTAATGTCCATTCTGATACAATACAACCTGTTGACACACATGACTCTGTTTTGCAATCATCTAGTCTGCATACTTCATCCACTATACCTTTAGCTAGTGCCAATATACCTTTAGAGACTGTTTCTTTAGGTACAACATAAACACGGCTAATTTCAAAAAGACCAAAATGCATCATTAAAACTCCAGGTTATTTTTTTGAGTATCATTGTTCTCTTACACAAACTTCAACACCCTCTATTACACATACTACTCCCTATCCTATCTCATCTATTTTATCTTACTCTCACATCAGTCCCCTTTATCAATATGTTGTTCTCTCTTATTCTCTTGAGACATAACCATCATCTTTTAAGCAAGAAATGTCTTCACCTAAGTGGGTAGATGTAGTATATGATGAGCTTCAAGCAATGGAAAACAATAAAACTTGGAATGTTGAATCATTGTCGCTTGGAAAGAATGTAGTAGGTTGTAAATGGGTCTTCAAGATCAAATATAATGTTGATGGCACTATTGAGAGATATAAAGCCAGACTTGTGGCCAAAGGCTACACACAACAAGAGGGTGTAGACTACACATAAACTTTTTCACCAGTGGCTAAGTTGGCTAGTGTCAAACTCTTACTTGGTCTTGCAGCAATACAGGTTTGGAGTTTAAGTCAATTGGATGTTTCAAATACTTTTCTACATGGAGAGTTAAATGAAGAAATATACATGAGTCTCCCTCAAGGTTACACATCTAATATAGGTTCTCTTCCTACCAATCCGATTTGTAGATTGAAAAAATCAATATATGGACTCAAACAAGCCTCAAGACAGTGGTACTATTTTTTTTCCAAGGTTCTGGTTAATGTTGGTTTTGAAAAATCATCAGCTGATCATACTTTGTTTGTCAAAGGTAATGGCAGTGAGTTCAGGGTTGTACTATTCTATGTGGATGATATAATGATATCTAGTAATTCTCTAAAGGATGTTCAGTTTGTCAAGAATTCATTGTCTCAACAATTCAAGTTAAAAGACTTAGGTCTTTTACGTTTCTTCCTTGGATTGGAGATAGCCAGAAATTCATAAGGTATATCTGTTTGTCAACAAAAATATGCTCTTAATCTTCTTACTGTTGTTGGATTACTTGGATGCAAACCTGCTTCAACACCAATGGATTCAAAGGCACATCTTTGTAAAGATACATGCACACTTCTTCCTGTTGCTAAGCCTTATAAGACACTTATTGGACGCTTATTGTATCTAACAATCACCCAGTTAGATATCACTTATGCAGTACACCACTTAAGCAAGTATATCTCTGCAACAACTGATGCTCATCTCCAGGCAGCTCATAGAGTGTTAAGATAACTGAAATCCAACCCGGGGCAGGGACTTTTTTACTCGAAAAATTTGAAATCTGTCTAAATGTGTTTTGTGATGCAGATTGGACAACTTTTCCTGATACAAGGAGGTCAATCACTGGTTATTGTGTCTATTTGGGACAATCGTTGATCACTTGGAAGTCCAAGAAATAGGATATAGTTAGTCCTAGTAGCACAAAATCTGAATCTAGAAGCATGGCAAATGTTACTTATGAATTATTGTGGCTGCAACAGGTTTTGTAAGATCTCAAAGTTCATGTTCAATCTTAAGCCAAGCTCTTTTGTGATAGTAAATCAGCCATTTACATCGCAACCAATCATGTGTTTCATGAAAGAACGAAACACATAGAGTCTGATTGTCACAAAGTAAGGGATCAATTGAAGAATGGTTTCATGCAATTATATCATGTGACAACAGCTAACCAACATGCATATCTTGACAAAGCCATTACAACCAGGCCTCTTTCACAATATTCTCAAGAAGCTTTCAATTTCAAGCCTTTATATCCTCACAATAGTTCTTGATACAAATGTATATAAATTGGTTAATTGGTTGTTAGTTAGTTAGTCCGGTTAGGTTAGTTTTGGTTTGTTAGATTGAAACATTTTGTATATAAACCACTATGTACTAAACTTTATTATTTAATGAGAATTGTAAACAATTTTCCTTTTTTCTCTCTTAGAGTTTCAGTAGTATGATAAAACAGATACCCATTTAGGCTCTAATTGACCCGAACCAAGCGCCATAGCCGCCGCTCTACCTCGCCGGGCTTTATTCTCTGCCACTCTCTTCCCCTAATCAACACCCAAATCTCTTGCCTCGTCCAACGAGGCAGTCTCTCCATCTTTATGACGTCATCTCCGCCATCGTTAGACGAAAAACTGTTATTCTCTTCATCGCCTCGAGTAACACTATTACCTTCACCGTTACCGTCAACTGCGCTTTTTCCTAGTTCCATCTATTCCATTGCGTATGGCACGTGTTGACACGTGTTTGGACTTAACGGCGTTTAGGTGAGAACATCCCGTAATAGCAGAGAGGGAATGAAATATAAGACGGATTTACTCGTGAGAATAATGAATCGTTTGAATGTATATAATATTCTTTATAAATTTGGTAACTGTTAAATAACCCTTAATCATTTTATTTTATTTAATCTTTGACCCTTAACCGAGGGATGGTCCTGGACTAAAGCTCGTAAAGCAAGGGTTTTAGACGCCAATATTTATATAAATGTTAGGTCACCAAATTTATTAGAAACACTTTAATACTTTGGTAGAGTAAATCGAATTTAGGGCATCAAATTTTAACCATGCTTTAGGCGCTATTTAGATCCGGATCGGCACTATCTCCACCACTAATTTTAAACAAAACTCTTGAGCCCCTTTTTCAGTTTTCCCTTAAGCACTCAAAGTCTCAAAGCCTTATCTCTCAAATCGTATTATTGGGTTATTAATAGTTAAATCGACTAGTAACATCTCACTATATTTATGCCCCTCCCCTCCTCTTAAAGCCACTTCTAATTTATTTATCCTTTTTTACTTCTAATCTTTTCTAGTTTTCTTTTTGTTAAAAGTTTAATTTTATTAGAACCAAATATACGTTGATTACAAGTCTATCAACCCAAAAATTAATATGTAAATACATCTCTTGTCCAACTCCCTAATCTGGACAGGGCTTTTCAAAACCCTAAAGAGGCTCGGGCCCATTTACAGATTGAAAACTCTAGTTCTAAGAATGAGAACCAAGCTTAGAACTGCCGCCGCCGTCTAGTTGCGGCCTCCCGAGGCATGCCATCGACAACTCGACGGAGGCTCCAAGATAGTGAGAACTTCGCCCAGACAAGATTCATCACCACCCACTCCGACTTCATATTTTGAAAGGAAGGAAGAGATTGTTCCGGTAATGACCACGGTGGTTTGGGAGGAGGACGGTTAGGTTTTCGACTTGGTTTTGGGGACGAGTCAAAAATCCATTGGACTTGGTTTGGCTGCGTCTTCCGATGACAGCGGTCCCTGCACCACCACAAGGAGGCGCGGCTTCGCCCTCCACCGGCTAGTCGACCCACAAACCCGACGCTTAAGGTCCGTCATATCTTCGCTACTGTCTTACGTGCTACGTGCAGAGGCGGATCTGACCGGATTTACCTCCATGGAGCTTCTTCATCCTTGTTTGAAGCCGTTGTGAACTAGAAAGAAAGGGAGATGGAGATTCTGAGAATCTAAGGGAGAAAAGAGAAGGACGAGCTCGCTGACTTTGGTTCTCGCCGATGAACCCAGGGACGCGGTGCAGGACGAGAGCTCGAACGGTGGAAAAGGTCTCGCCGCCTTTGAGACTCTCCACATGTATCTCCTCTAGATCTGAGGCTGGGAGAAGAGAGAGTTGAGAGAGAAAATGAGGTTAAGAGAGAAAGAGTTGTAATCCTTTCTAGTTTGTACCCTCATGCGCAAGGGTGGCCCTGGGTTAAAGCTCGTAAAGCAAGGGGTTTTAGGTGCCAAAATTTATATAAATGTTAGGCACTAAATTTATTAGAAACACTTTGGTATTGTAGTTGAGCACATCGAATTTAGGCATCGGATTTTAACTATGTTTTAGACGCTATTTAAATCTGGACCGATACTGGTTATGTACATCAATTTTATTCTTAATATGCTTTATGTCTTTTGTTGCAAAACCAAAAAATATCATCAAAGACCTTATCAGCAAAGCAAATAGCCAGTGGCTTGGTACTACTAGGGTAACATCAATAATGGGGCAGAAACCATATATAGCTAAACGTACTAAAGTTGTCTCGGTCAGTTACTAGAAAATCATGTTTTTTTCCACAAATGACTTATTGGAGAAAATTATAGTATTATGAATTAGAAGTTTTATGCACTAACAATATAACTCATGTACAACTTACTTGTAACAAATTGAGAAGTCAAAACTAATGTGTCATATCCGATCTGATTTGATATTTGCTTTGATTCGAACTGAAAAGTTCAGATATCCGTAGCTATTCAAAGCAAAGCAAATACTAAAATTAATTATCAGTATAAAACAAAGCAAATAGCAAATACTAAATTTTAAAAAAACGGGATTATCCAATTCGCTTCGTATATTACATATATACATATTACACCATATAGATTTATATGTTTTTCACATACTCAATAAATAAAATTTTTAAAAAGAATAATAAAAATAGAATGATAGGTGTAAAAATTTATACGAACTAATAAATACTATTGTGAAAATGATAATATGGTTTGAAAATATTTTCTTCCATGCCTTTTACTATTTACAAAAATGAGACAGTCGTTCTTCAAGATGTGCGTTTAACTTTTGACATTTTGTTTAATATTTTATATAAAATCTAGTTGATTATAATTATTTACAACTTATTGGATAATTTTAACATAAATAAATTATATTTGTATAGAAGTTATTATTAATATGTTTATATTTGTTGAATTGAAATGAGACAACCGGATATCCGCAAATATTCGCAAATTTTTGTGAAATTCCAGGATATTCATAAGTGCGGATATTCATATTTTTTTAAAAAAAATCAAATCGTTAAATTAGATATCCGTCAAAAACAAAACAAATAACAAATATTAAACTTTCATAACTAACTAGTCTGCTTCGTGCTCATGTCTACTAAGTATATGAAATGCCTAGATAATGGTTTGTATTATTATTTCGTAAAAGAGGTTATGTTGTGAAAGTTGCGGCGGTTTTGGGCCATATTACAATGGGCTTTCTTTCTTTGTAACCTAAAATGATGTCACCTTGTGGCTTGATTTCAATGACATTATTCGGCTTGCGAAAGTGGAGGATAGGATCTTCGGAGAAGATGAAAGATCCAGGGTACTTCCATGTTCGAAACATTTGAGTTTTCAATAGCTCTCGTATCAACTAAAGTGCTTTTACGGAGATAGAGTGATTCACAAATCAAATATCGTTCTCAAACTTATCTTTTAACCTCAGAGACGGGTGTATAAAAATCTTCAAAGGCTATGAGCCAAAGCTAAAAAGGGATTTATATTCTCATCAAAGATGGATTCGAGATTAAGCGTCTGTATGTATGGGATGAGTGGCAAAATCACACCTTTCTCACAGAGGTTTTGATTTTGCCTACTCCTCCCATACCATAGATACCTTAGTTTTGAATCAATCTCTGTTGGGTAAACTAATTCAAGTCCAAAGCTGAAAAAGCCCATGCATTCTTCAACCTCATAATTGGTATGTTTCTATTCCCTTTACCTCTTATCTCTTTATGTTTTGGATAATATGACCCTTATTTCTCTCCTTCTCTATCTCTTTTGTTTCAAATATTTTGAATTATTGTTCAAAAAAGTGGTTTTGCTCAAATCATCTGGTTTGTTTTGGTTTGATTTGATTTATATGAATGGTTTTCCATCCGCATGGATACTTGTAAATCTCTGCTACATATTTATCTTTGGTTTACATAACTACAATTGCAAGTTTTGGCTTTACATAGATGATAAAACCTCGTATCGCATGTTTTGAGTTCTACAGAATTCATAAATACATACTTAGTCCAACATACTAAAAAATAGTTGGATGGACATTTTTAAATCGTTCTGTTGCATCAACTCTATTTCTCTACCTTTTCCTGAAAGGAAAATAACGTATTTGTTGAAAAATAATGTACACTTTTATATGCATTATTTTGAAAAAGTATTCTGAAAATGTGCATCCTGTATGAATGTGACTTTGAGAAACGCCTAAGCGAAGGAAAGCCTAATGAAATAGGCAGCCCTCGATATAAGCTCTCACAAAATCGAGCAACGAGTGCCTAATACATGACCTTACCCCATATTGTAAGCTAGCATAAACCATGGTCTTTGCTTCCATATCAACCAGAACTATAACGTACCATAAACTAAGTAAAAAAAGAATAACAAGATTAGTAGAGAAATCACAAGCATGCTATAAATAAAGGGAAAATGACAAACCTACGATAACTGTCACACTGATTGTCATGATGTTTACCAACTGTTCGTGAGTTGATTCCTCATATGTGAAGGCTTAAAACCACTCTTGAGCTAAGCGTCACCGAAGAGCTTCAGATCTTAAGATCCACTGCAACTACGCTTGCATCCCTCATTAATTTGGTAAAATTTACAATTGGGAGTTTATATACAAGTAAATCAAAATTTAAACCATAAGCTAAATTTAATTATTTTTGTATTTTAATATATATCCAAGTGTTAAAACTGTATACCTGAAATTTATCACTGAAAAACACATTCAAATTTCAATATGAAAATTAGCAAGCTTTTGCTCCTCGAGATACAAGAAATTGAGCATAGAAGAATTAGTTAGTGAGGAAGGGAATATATCTTTTATCAAAACAAGTCATGGAACCCATCAGCTGTCAAATTTAGGAGCCATCACGATCCAACTTTACAATTACAAGATGCAGTGTTGTTTTCGTAAATAATAAGAGATCGAAGCCTACTCTTATAAACAATCTCCTCGCTTATGTAAGAAACAGCCACGAGTCTTTCCATACTCAAACGTCGTGTCGGCGAAGCTTACTCACACTTTTCTCTACCGCTTGTCGTCGCTTTAAAATTAATCAAAACCAAAAACGGTGCGTTTTAAGTCACCGGCGCCGGAGAACAAGATAATATGAGGAAGGAAGTTTTAACTCCGGTGCCCACTGCCACCGTCAGATTCCTCGAGAATAAGCCATTGATTGCTACATTACTCGCTCTCTCTCTAGTCATGATTGTTTGGAACCTTCCTCCTTATTACCACAATCTTATCTTCACCACTCCTTCCTGCTCCGTTTCTCCACTCACCGCCGTCACCACCGACACCACTACAAACTCATCATCCTCTTCGCCGGTAAATCTCACCACCTCTCTCTCCGTCACACCGGCGACTTCTTCTGCTTCTCAGAAGTACGATTCAAAGCCTTCAGATCCGAACAAACGCGTTTTCCAACCGTTTGGAAACGCGGCAGCGCTTTTCGTACTAATAGGAGCTTACCGCGGCGGTCCTAATACATTTGCGGTGGTTGGACTCGCGTCGAAGCCGATCCATGTCTTCGGGAAGCCATGGTTTAAGTGTGAGTGGGTATCAAACAATGGAACTTCGATTCGAACTAAAGCGCAGAAGATTCTCCCAGATTGGGGATACGGACGAGTTTACACCGTCGTCGTCGTCAATTGCACTTTCCAATCAAACCCTAACGCTGACAATTCGGGAGGTAAGCTCATCCTCAATGCTTACTACGGCGAATCTCCGAAACTGTTCGAGCGGTTCACGACGCTCGATGAATCCGCCGGATCTTACAACGAATCGAAATTCTCGCCGCCGTATAAGTACGACTACCTATACTGTGGCTCGTCTCTGTACGGAAACGTGAGCGCATCGCGTATGAGGGAATGGATGGCTTACCACGCGTGGTTCTTCGGTGACAGATCGCATTTCGTCTTCCACGACGCTGGTGCGGTTTCACCGGAAGTTAGGGAGGTTCTTGAGCCTTGGATCCGAGCTGGAAGAGTCACCGTTCAGGATATCCGGGACCAATCGCAATACGATGGGTACTATTATAACCAGTTCTTGATTGTGAATGATTGCTTGCATCGGTATCGACACGCTGCGAATTGGACCTTCTTCTTCGATGTCGATGAGTATATCTATTTGCCGAATGGTAACACGCTCGAATCGGTGCTGGCCGAGTTCTCTGTCTACACTCAGTTCACAATTGAGCAGAACCCAATGTCTAATGTTCTTTGCTTAAACGATACCTCTCAAGATTATCCCAGGTACTACAAGTTCCAATTTCAATCTCAAAAGAGACTTATACATTAGTGATAGGGTTCTGGAACATATGAATGTTTATAATACATTCGTCATAGATTATCGATGAAATGAAGTCAATGCTATTAGTAGTTATTATGGTCGAATAAGGAAATTAGCAGTTTTTGATGTTTCTATATATAAAGGAAGAAACTTTGATTTTTGTTTTGTATGCAATTTACCAGGCAATGGGGATTTGAGAAGCTACTATTTAAGGAATCAAGAACAAAAATACGCCGTGATAGGAAATACGCGATCCAAGCCAAGAACGCATACGCGACAGGAGTTCACATGTCTGAAAACATAGTAGGCAAAACACTGCACAAGACAGAGACAAAAATCCGTTATTACCATTACCACAACACCATAACCGTTCACGAGGAGCTTTGCAGGGAGATGTTACCAGTTTCGGCAATGAAGAAGGTGACATTGTACAATAAGCGTCCATATGTGTACGACGACAACATGAAGAAGCTAGTGAAGACGGTTAAAGAGTTTGAGCAGAAAACGCTCGGGACCAAAGATGTGAAGAATTTCTCATGACCACATTACTTGATCTCTCTTTGAGAATATTATTGTTCATAACAGTATAGCTGTGTTTGTTTACTTGTATCATTTTTTCGTTTTTATGTTGTCCTCTTTTAATATTTGTCTATTTCATTAATAACTTTTATCAAATATTTTTAGTCAGTCGTGTTTTCTTTGTCTTAGATATTGAACTTAGTAGAAATTAGAGTTACTCAACATCTCGGCCGTACGAAATATTTAATAGCAAGGACCTCTCGATCAGAAAATCAAACTTGGGAAATACAAAACTATTTCTTTTGGAATGCAGTGTGGATTATTGAATCAATTAGTCGGGGCTAAGATATTAAAATAACAAAAAAAAAAATCAATAAATACTAACAACTCACAATACGCGTAAGAAATTTACAACATTTTGTTGAAAGTTTTTAGGGTCGCCGATTTTTTTCCCCTGTAGAATGCTAACCCACACTCGATCCCCCTGTACTATTTTTTTCATCATTAAACTACATAAATGTTGAATCAAGACTTAACAAATAGGTTTAGGTCGTAGATTATGTGGGTAAAAGCTTAGAAGAATTTCATATATCATTAAGGAGTGATTACATGAGTATTTATAAGGAGAATACAAGCTTAAAATCCTAATTGCATGAATTTAACCTAATGGGCCACGAGTTGGACGGTCCAGCTCGCTAGGTCGGCCCATCTAAGGTCTTCCTGGGCCCTTTCTCCTCGTCACTTCGGCGCCTAGCTGGGCCTTGAGTCGAAATGGGCTTTCAGGGCAGGTGCTAAACCTGGTATCAACAGTTAGTCCCCCCCAGGTCGGCGATGAAACTATGAATCAGCGAATGATCTTCTGAATAAAGTATATTTCGGCTAAAATGCATTAAATGCTTCGTAGGCTTTATTGAATCGTCATCGTAGGAGGAAGCTAAAGGGTCGCGCCTCTCGAGTTTTCCACGCGTAATCATTACTTGCCTCGGTAACCGTCATCTCTCCAAAGTATAAATACCCCCTCACCACTTCATATTCGAACTTCAAGTTTCAGAATTTCTTTTGCAGGTAGAAATCGCTCTCCCTTCTCTCTTCTTTCTCTCTCTAGAATCTTAGCTCGACGGTTAACGTAACTAGATCGGTAATTATGTCTTCATCTCGTACCAATCTTGCTGAATCTTCTGCGTCTCGCGACGACCTGCCTGCCGACGAGGTAGAGATGGACCTGGATGAACGAGTTCCCCAAGGCAACTGGGCTGCTCCAGATGACGAACTGACGGGTCTCGCACCTACAAAATCCAACTTGAAGTCGCTACAAAAGCTCGTCGACGACTTCCCCTGTTTAAACGGGATTTCGATGATAATCCCGAAGCCGAACCAAAGACCCTGGGATTGTCCCCAAGGTTATGTGTGTTTGTATGAATCCTTATTTAGGAAGTATCATCTTTGGGTACCTATGCCGAAGTTACTCATATCCTACTGTGCTAGACGGAAGATCGCAATCTCTCAGCTGTCTGCCCCCTCAATCAGGCAAATGATTGCCCTGCTAGCACATGCTCAGAGATTGTAGGTGGAGCTCGGCGTTAGGTACCTAGAGAACATGTCGTCAATCAATCCGATTGTGCAAAAGGGAACAAAAATAAATACCGGGTTCGTCTATATTAACTTCAAGCAGCAATATAAACTGATAACCGTCGGTTCAGGGGATAAAATCCACAACTGGAAAACAAAGTATTTCTTCCTGCAGGTCTGTCCAGAGTCTGTAGGAGACGTAGGGAGGATCCTAAGAAGAAAATGGGCCGATACCTTTGGTAGATACCACCTAGGACCGCCGAGCTGAAATACATGCATAATCGATTTTGTATTATTCCTAACTCAGCTTTCCTTGCTTATTGTAGATCTGCATTGCAACATCAGCCCGCAGCCTGGCAATTTCCTTGCGGATTCCAAAAAGATACTTGAAGCATGAGGTGTCCACATTAAACATTTTGATCTTCCGCGCATCCAGGAAAGCATCCCGTTTATAGACGCTGGTAAGGGAATATGATGATTTGCAGTCTTACAGGTCGTCAGTATGTCTAACTGCAATCTTGGCTCCTTATACAGCTAGTTGGGATCTCAACTCTTGTTCTGTAAAAAAGAAGAAAATGGGACGTCCACCTTCAATCACCGATTACAGGTCGTCCCTTGAGAAGTCTGCGTCCAGCTCAAAGAGGAGGCATGATTAAACGTCTGCTACAGCTGGTAGTGAAGATTCCTGTCCTCCCTTAGAACGCAGGAAGAGATGCCGAACTGCTTGGGACCGGGAAAGAAGGGATGAGGTGGTCACCATCGAGGATGTTGAGGAGCTGATCTCGACCGTTGTTCCTATTGGGGAACAAGGTTTGATTGGAGAAGTCCCTGCTGGGGGGGCAAATAATAGATGCCGGTGTTCCTACTGGGGAACACCAACAAACAGAAGAAACTGCAGAGGAGCAGTTAGTCACTCCTCCTGAGAATGTGCCTACCGCCGACCTGTCAACTGCGCCTCCATCTCCTGCTATCGAGACCATGACTACCTCCCAAATTTTGGGAGAGATGACTGCGTCTGTGGAGTCTCTGGATCCCAGCTTGCAGCGGCTTGCTGAAGGGCTCCCGAATCTTCTTGGAGCAGGTGGTGATGATGAGGATGCTGCAGGTGGTGGTGATGATGATGCTGCAGGTGGTGATGATGAGGAACAAGTTGACGAGAGAGAAGAAGAAGAAGAAGACGATGCTGGTCGTCGAACTGCTGAGGGAGTGAGCTCCCAAATTGGAAGGCAGAACAATGCGCGAGGAAGCTAGACTTTCTCGTTTGCACATAGGGGCACACCGTTTGTTCAAGACAAACAAGCGTGTGCCGGCTTGGTGAACCGTCTAGGGGCCAACGGTTTGATCGTTCCTACTGTGGATCGAATGTTGGCCCCAGAAATCTATGAAACGGTGTCTCGGCAAGCTTGCCAGGTACACCTATAATTTCAATTCCGTTTCCTGCCATTTTACAAGTTCTAACTTGTTGTACGATCAATTTCAGACCTTGGCGACGACCAATGAGATTGTCGCGTTTTATGAAAACAAACTCCGGTCTGTTGCCGGAGACGAGGGCCAGCTGGAAAGGTTGTCGAAGCTGGTGGAAAAATACAAGCAGCGCCTTGCTAGTGAACAATTGAAGATGGCTAAGCAAGTCGAGACCGTCGACCATCTGACCTTGCAGGTGGCTGAACTGAAGAGAGCTCTATGTGACATGTCGACAACTTTGGCTAACAACATAGAAGTTTTAAGGGAAGAGCTGAACAAGAAGTGTGCCATCGTCACGGCGGAACTTCTCAATGAGGAGGCGATTTGAGAGCAGACATGTGCCGACTTTCTCGAGCTGCGAAAAGCTTATCGCGCCATTGAGAAGTTCCACGCGGTCGAGACAAAGAGGCTTCGAGTCTCCCGAGCTTCAGAGGTTGCGTCAGCACGGCGAGATGCTCAGGTCGAATGCGCGACTAAGCTTGAGAAGCTGAGGAAGCATGTGACTGACCGAAATGAGGCTGATCCCATTATCCTACTGTATGCCCAAGCCCAAGGGACTTTGGACTGTGTGAGGCTCATAGTCTGACACAACTCGGCTTCCTGCCTTGTTACGACTTGTGTCATTGCTTTTTATTTTGTTTTGCTTTTAAAGTTGGCTTCTCTCTAATCCTTGTGCGGACTGAAAAACCACTCGATCAAAAGCCGAAGGAGGCGACCTGCAGATTGTCCCTTAGATAATTTGAGTATGCGAGCCGGAACTAGGCTTTCGGAATGAGACTTAAGCTCGTGACGTTGTAACTTTGTACATGCCCAATACTCGTCTTTAGGAGTATGCGAGCCGGAGCTCGGAATTTTCAGAATAGGGACCGTAGCCCGAACATTGTGACTTTGCACTTTGTTCAGTACTCATCTTTAGGAGTACGCGAGATAGACCTCGGCTTTTTTATTAAAGAATGAGGTCTGTAAGACCGAGGCGAGAAAACTTTGATCTCGCCGACATCCCGGTATTTGCACAGGGTATGTGTGAGATGTGACTCGGCTTTTGATGGTTTTATTGCAAGGGTGTAGTTGGAATACTTGTTTATGTGACAAGCGCCGAGACTTTCTTGTGAGGTCGGTACTAAATTTGGAAATCAAAAATGTTTTTATTAAGTAAAATAGTTGCACCCAGTGGGTTGCCTACGTACCCTGTAAACAGGGATCAAGCCAGGTCGTAGTTCACTGTACAGAGAAAACCTAAGAATAAAACTTCTTAAGCTTAGTTGCGTTCCAAGAGTTCGGGGTCGGCTTTCCATCCATAGACTTCAGTTTGAATACTCCTGGTTTAACCACCTTGGAAATTTTGTATGGACATTCCCAACGAGCTCCCAGTTTTCTTGCATTAACCTCGGCGGTATTTGCGTAAGTCATTCGCACAACTAAATCTCCCTCTTCAAATCGTCTCTGCCTGGCTCCTTTGTTATAGTATCTTTTAGTTGATTGCTGGTAGGCATGTATTTGATACAGCGCTCTATCTCGGACTTCTTCGACATCGTCAAGGGCATCGAGGAGTATCTCGTCGTTAATTGCTTCGTACTCTGGTAAGGTTCGTCCACGTAGGCTGAACACGGCTGCTTTGGATGGTGCAAGAGCTTCGATACTGTGGGCTAAGGAGAACGGTGTCTGATTAGTGGATTGTCGAGGTGTAGTTTGGTAAGACCAAAGGATGCCATCCAGTTCGGTGACCCAGTGTCCCTTCTTTGCGTCGAGTCGTTTCTTGAGTCCATTAATAATGGATTTATTTATGGCCTTTGCTTGTCCATTAGCTTGTGGGTACCTCGGCGTGGAGTGGCTTAACTGGATGTTCCAT
>OVBE01000401.1:230-51888 GCA_900406425.1 Iberis pinnata
ATGACAAATGATTGCTGCGGCTCGAGGGGAAGTTGGCCTTGGCTCGATCAAAATGCTGTTGCCGGCTCGATGAAGGATTGCCGTTGGCTCGATGTAAATGTGGCATGGCTCGACATCGAGCTCGATCAAAATCTCACGTGGCTCGACCAAAAGTGCATGCGGCTCGACCAACCTTAGGAGATGGCTCGATGACAATTGTGATACGGCTCGATGACAAATGTGATATGGCTCGATGTTATGCTCTCCTTGGCTCGATCATAAATCGCCTTGGCTCGATCAAAAATATGTTGTGTGGCTCGATGTGCACATTGCCGCGGCTCGATGTAAGTGTTGCTTTGGCTCGAGGTAGAGATGGCCCTGGCTCGATGAAAGTGTTGCTTTGGCTCGAGGTAGAGATGGCCTTGGCTCGATGAAAGTGTTGCCGCGGCTTGATCACGATGGCTCGATGTGCATGCTTTGTCGCATTTTCCTTAGCTTTTTCCAAGTTTGCCTTAATGTTCCGGAAATTCCTGAAAATCCCTGAAAAATCTCCAAAATGTATATGTATGCACATGCTAATGCAGAATTTCCTGAAAATGCAAATTTACTAGAAAAGTTCTATAGATGCAGCATATTCACATCTAAATGATCCTAAAATAAGAGTAAATGACTTCTAAAAACTGCTAAAATTCAGAGACATCACCTCGCACCTGGTGAGTACCTTGCACAAATTAAACAAACAGAATGAAAAGGAAGAGCCATACATGGAGAAATTGTCCATGAACACCTCAACCATCTCCTCGACTAAATCTTAAAAGATTAAAGTCATGCACCTTTGAAAGGTGGCAGGTGCATTGAAATGGCCAAACGGTATCCTTCTATATGCAAAAGTACCGTAAGGGCATGTGAAAGTGGTTTTTTTTATGATCTTGAGGGTGGATAGGGATTTGGAAAAATCCATTAAACCCATCAAGAAAACAGTAGTAAGGGTGGTTCGCTAATCGTTCTAACATTTGGTCAATAAATGGTAATGGGAAGTGATCTTTCCTAGATGCAGCATTCAACTTTCTATAGTCGATGCACATCCTATGACCAGTGATTTTTTGAGTTGGTATTAATTCATCCCTATCATTTTCACAAAAATAATTCCTTATGGACTTAGTGGACTAGCGATATCCAAGAACTATCTGAGATAGGATAGATAACACCAGCATCCAACAACTTAAGATTTTTCTTTTTCACCACTTCTTTCAAATTAGGATTTAGTCTTCTTTGGGGTTCAGTGCTAGAGTAAGATTCATTTTCAAGATTAATTCTGTGAGTGCACAAATGAGGTGATATTCCCTTGATATCATCTAATGAATACCCTATGCCTAAATTTCCTCAATTCAATCAACAGCAAATACAACCTATCATCATTAAATTCATCATTTACTATGACTGGGTATGTGGAATTGTGTCAAAGAAAATCGTACTACAGATGGCGCCTTTAGCTCAGACTAGTATTTTGATGATACATAATCTGTATGTGCATGGGTGAGCAACTGACTTGGTTTCTATTCGAGTCCAATCTCCCCAGCAGCAGAGAAAACTTGTCTTTCTGAACCTTGAACATCTTCAAATGGTTCTTGAAGCTCCAATGGCTTATGTGAGTCCAATATCATCTCGTAAACCAGAGATTCGCTATGTGGATAACCCTTATCCCCATTCTTGGTTAAGGTGGTATGAAGATGATCCTCCTCATTCATCTCTTCCAACAATTCGTCAGCAAGTTGGTCCATCTCTTCTATGTAGAAAATATCTCTTTCTACGGTTGGTTGCTTCATTACTTCTTGAATGTCAAAGGTCATCTTCGGATCTTTACCCATATTCAATTGAATCTTCCCTTTGTGGACATCAATAACAGCTCCAACAGTTTCCTAAAATGGTCTATCCAAGATCCAGGGATCTCTCGGCTCCTCACTCATTTCTAAAACCACAAAATTAGTTGGGATCTCAGCTACCCCAACCTTAACAGGTAAGTCTTCAAGAATCCCGTGCGGAATTCTCACTAATCGATCTGCAAGTACCAGAGATATATTGCAGGATTTGAAATTTCTGAAGCCTAACTTCCTAGCAACTGATAGAGGCATAAGACTGATTGATGCTCCTAGGTCGCACAAGCATTTGTTGAATGACAAAGGTCCTAGTACACAGGGTAAGGTAAATGATCCAGGATCAGATAACTTATTTAGGATTGAGGTTCTTGTGATAATTGCACTGCACTCTTCGTTTAAAACCACCATTCCCTGAATTTCTTTGCCTCTCTTGGTGATAACATCCTTCAGAAACTTCTTGTACGGAGATATTAGAGTTACTGCATCGAGAACTGGTACCTTAATTTCTGTATCTTTCATATACTTGTCAAAAACTCCCTCATATTTCTCCATGATCTCTTTCTTGAACATAGAAGGAAATGGCAATCGCGGAACGTATGGTTGTGGCACAAAAGGTGTGTCTTTCTTCTGAGTAGCACATGGTTTTGTAGATGCATTTGGGTTGACTCTGGCAACTGATGGCGGTTGTGATAGCTTCTGAGATGCAAGTTCTTTGTTTTCAGCTTCTGTTTGGTTCAATTTCTCCCCATCCTGATCAACACAATCCTCAATGTCAAGAACCGGAGCTCCCCGTGGTTGTAACTCTTTCCCACTTCGCAAGGTGATGGCGTTGACATGGGCAAAGTCCTTGGGATTTTGAATGGATTTCCCAGGAAGTTGAGTAGTGGTCTTTTCAGTAGAAGATGAGGCACCCATTCTTTCCAAATACAATTCTTAGAGTTTAATGTGTCAAGCTTCTTACTGAGTTCATGGTAGGAACAGTCCATTTGCATCTTCAGTTCAGCAAATTTCTTCAAAGTGTCCATAACGCCAACAACTTGACCCTAAAGTAGTTGTTGCAGCATTGCCTCATTGTTGGAAGGTGGAGCTGGAGTTAGCTTAGGAGTGAAACCAGGAGGAGTACCAAATTGTGGTTGCTGCTAAAAACCGCCATGTGATTGTTGCTAGAAACCACTATGTGATTGCTGCTTGAGAACAAAACCACAATTATGAGCATAATTGATGAATGGCTGGATATTTTTCTGCTGCTATGGGGGATAAACTTGATCCTGAGGGTTGGATACATTGTTGTTACGGTAGGAGAGACGATGGTTATTCGAGTAGTTTATGAAACCCTTGTTAAATCCTCCTTGACTCTGAACATAACTAATCTCCTCATGTTGGTCAGTCTCTCCAGCTTGGAGCTGAACCTGCTCTTCGTCACTTATGAAGTGAACATGTTGCTGCTGTCCAAGAAGGAGCTTATCCAATTTGTCATTCAGAGCCTTTATGTCTCTCCAAGTTTTGTTATCAGAATCACTGCTGCCCCGTGGAGTCCTATCATAGTCTTCAGAGAAGACCCCATCAGACTGTGCCAGATTTTCAACAAGTTCCCATCATTCTTTGGTGTTCTTGTTTAAAAAATTTCCATTGCTAGTTGTATCGATGAGCATCCTGATCTAGGGCAGTGTTCCTCTGTAGATAGTACTAAGGAGTGATTCTTTGCTGAAACCATGATGGGAACACTGTAGGGTGTACCCCTTAAACCTCTCCCATGTTTCGCAGAATGTTTTGGCATTCCGTTGTGCAAAACCATAGATATCATTCCTCAACCTTGCTGTCCGTGATGTGGAGAAGAATTTGGTAAGAAAAGCTTTCTTGCAGTCATTCCAGGATGTGATGGAATTCTGAGGTAGAGGATTCTCCTAATGTTGTGTTTTGTCACCCAAATCGAATAGGAAAAGGCAGAGTTTGAAAGCGTCCTCACTCACTCCATTTATCTTGGTAAGACTGCAGAGTCTGTCAAACTCGTCAAGATGATCTAGGAGGTTCTCCATTGGTAGCCCGTGAAACTTGTTCGCCTGAACCATCGAGATCAGATTGTGCTTGATTTTGAAATTGTTGTTATTCACAACTGGTGGAGCAATCCCACGGCGTTGAGTGTGGATGTTTGGTGCATCACCAGCACCAATAGATCTCCCACCAGGATGGACATTGTTGTTAAATTTTTCTTTTGGAAATCTAACCTTCTCAGATGATCGAAACGTTCTTGTTCCCTTTTAGCTCGAGAGTGTTCCTTTTCAAGAGCACGAATGTCGTCAGTAAGTGGAAGTAAGTAAGTTGTCCTCTGCTTCTAAGGTTCATGCACTGGAATTAGTGCTGGAAGTACTTGAAAACAAAGTGAGAATGTATGTAGAGAACAAACATGATCTCAATAGATCTAAAATCCAGAATGTAACAAACAAACACCCAATTGGAAACGGCGGCAAATTGATAATAAGTTTTTCACCACTAGTTCAATATCTATTACACTATCATGTCATTGTAGTATAATAGGTGTCAATCCAATCAGGTGTAGTTATTAACCACTCTAGATGCAAATGGGTCTACTAATTCAAGCGAAGTAAATAAAAAGGATATTTAATAGTCCTAAACAAACTGGAAATAAAAACAGAACATAAAAGCTATCATGCATAAACGAAAACTAAGGAGTAAATAGCAAGTAATCTAAAAACAGGGAAAAAGATGGTACTAAAAATGCAATCAAAGAAAACAGTTGCTGAGGATAGGGGTAATTGACCAGTGATTCCCCTTGATCTACTTAGATGCCTAACATACCTCACGCAAGAGCTAATCCCTAGACAACAGATTCAGAAACAATCAAATTCAATCTCTTGATAGATGATCTCAAACTAAGCAATATCCAGAACTAACTCTCGTTAATGGAACACTACCTAGCAGGCATGAAGAAACAATATGTTAAAGTCAATAAATACCCTAGACAACCAATCTCTTGGGCTGGGAATGTAAATCGCTGAAATCACCTTGTTCAGACATTTCATCAGACACCTTTTGGGTGTGGAAATTTCAAAGATCATATTTCAATTGATCAGAGAGAAATAGGCATTAAGAACAATGAAACAGAAGGGAGAATGAACAATTAAGCTTAAACATCAAGGAGATTCAAGGGTTCAACACTAATCTACCCCATCCTCAGAAACTTGGGAAACTACTCACTACCCATTATGACCAAGAAATAAGAAAACTCAAAAAATGAAATTACTAAACAAATCATCAGGATCAAAAGTCAAACTACGAAGAACAGGAACCCAGAAAATGATGATCAAGAGCAGTAAGAATAAAAACCTAGAAAACAGCAAGAACAAACCCAGAAAACGATGATCAAAACAAGAAAATAAAGTGAAAGATCAACATGTACCAGATATTCATGATCCTAAAGCTAAAACAAAACATAAATCAGAAGAACTCATAAACAGAAATTTCATTAAATGAAAGATATTGGGTTGATCAATAAGAACATTCAAAAAGAAAAACAAAGAGGAAAACCTAAGGGAAGAACATAAAATAAAGCTAAAAAGGGCATAAGCTCCAATGGAGGCATGTTTAGGGCTAATATATTGGTTTTAGGAAAGCCCTAAAACCATTAAAAGACAAATTCTTAAAAATTGCACGTGGTCCAACTTGATCTTTGAAGAAAAGGTCTGGCTCGAGCTAAGGTCAGATTTAGGTCGAGTCGGTTTTCCCTTGAGGTCGAGTTTGGTCAGCCATGGTCGAGCTTGCCTTGGTCATGGTCAAGCTCGTGTTGAGTTCTGGTCGGGTCCATGTTGATTTTGGTCGAGTTGGTGAAGACGGGTGGTCGAGTCAAGTTTTAGTCCACGTCGAGTCGGGTTTTATCTACATCGAGTCTGGTTGAGACGTGTGGTCAAGTCCGGTTGGTTCATGATTGAGTCCATTTTGGGTCTTGGTCGAGTCTAGATTTTTAGGGTCATCGAGTCGTTTTATCGGGTCATCGAGTCGGTTTTGTGATCCGTGATGACTCTGCTTGTTTTAAGGTCATCGAGTCCAACTTAGCCGTGATCGAGTTGGGGTCGTGTCTTGGTCGAGTCATGTTGAGCCCAGCTCGAGGTCTTGGTTCTTCCTTCTCCTTCTCCAAATTTGGCATGTTGTCCCGAAAATTCCCTAAGTTTATGAAATATCTCCAAAATGCACACATATGCGAATGCTAATGCTAATGCAAAACTATTTAAAAACACAAATTCACTAACAAAGACATATGAATGCAACATATTTTCATCTAAATGAGCCTAAAATTATGATAAATGACTTTCCAAAACATGTAAAATGCAGAGAAATCAAAGACATTTCAAGACTACTAGAATGTTCATTCCTATCCATTACACTTGAGATATGGATATGATTAAACATTCTAGTACTCTTGAAATGTCTTGCCATTTCAGGATTCGATTAGCCATTTTAACTTTGAATTTGTTTGGGACTTTGCCACTTTTATTTTGTTTTACTGATTTCTTTCTTCTCTTTGTTTGTGCATTTCAAGTGTATGAACCTGAGAAGCAAAGGACCAACTGACTTAATTCTGATTGTTGACAACATTCGTGCTCTTGAACAGAAACATGCTCGAGCAAGACGAGAAAAGGAACAAATTGCTCATTTACAACGGTTGGATTTTCAGATAGAGGATAACAATAACAATAACAATAACCAGAACAATATGCGAATAATTGGTGCTGGAGATGCTCCAAACACTCACACTCAATGCCATGAGATTGTTCCACCAGCTGTGAACAACAACAATTTTGAAATCAAGCAAAGCTTGATCGACATGGTTCAAGCGAACAAGTTTCACATGCTGCCAATGGAGGACCCCTTGATCATCTTGACGAGTTTGACAGGCTCTGTAGTCTTACCAAGATAAATAGAGTTAGTGAGGATGATTTTAAACTCTGACGTTTCCCTTTCTCTTTGGGTGACAAGGCCCATCATTGGGAGAAGGCTCTACGTCAGAATTGCATTACCTCATGGAATGATTGCAAGAAGGATTTTCTCACAAGTTCTTCTCTACATCATAGACAACAAGATTACGAAACAAAATCTCTGGTTTTGCACAAAAGAGTGCTAAGACATTTTGCAAAGCTTGGGAGAGGCTCAAGGGGTATACACTACAATGTCCTCATCATGGTTTCAGCAAAGAGTCACTTCTAAGTAATCTCTACTGAGGAGCTCTCCCAAAGATCAGGATGCTCCTTGCACAGCCAGCAATGACAATTTTCTGAACAAGAATGTGGAAGAAGGATGGGAACTTGTTGAGAATCTAACACAATATGATGGGATATAATCTGAAGACTATGATCGAACCCCAAGGGGCAACAACGATTCTGATGACAAAACTCAGAGAGACATAAAGGCTTTGAATGATAAGAGGGATAATATCCTTCTTGGACAACAACAAGTCCATTTCATAACTGATGAAGAGCAGGTTCAGATTCAAGCTGGGGAGACTGACCACCAGGAGGAGATTAGTTATGTTCAAAATCAGGGAGGATATAACAAGGAATTCATCAATTACTCGAACAACCCATGTCTTTCCTACCGTAGCAACAACGTGGCCAATTATGCTCAGAATCGTTGTTTCATTCCTAAGAAATAACCACAAGGCGGTTTCTCACAGCAAAAACAAGTGGACCTCATGGTTTCCCTCCTCCACAACTCAAGCTCCACCTTTTAAAATTGAAGCAATGTTACAACAAATTCTGCAAGGTCAAGCCAATGGAGCTATGGAAACTTCAAAGAAGTTTGTTGAGCTTAAGACGCAAATGGATTCTTCTTACAATGACCTTGATCAGAAGTTTGACATATTGATGTCTTTACATTTTATGTATTTTAGGAAGTCACTTATCGTTGTTTTAGGTTCATTTAGATGTCAACATGTTGCATTTCATAGGTCTTTCTTAGTAAGTTTGCATTTTTAGGTAGTTTTGCATTAGCATTTGCATACATGTGCATATTGGAGATGTTTCAGACATCATGGGAAATTCGGAGAAGGGGAAGGAAGTGTACGACCCAAACCTACCAACTCGACGTCAACTCGAGCTCGTCCCGAGCCAAGCACTCAAACCCAACCCAATGTTTGATCGAGCCAAAAGGATATTTGATCGAGCCAAAGGGGTTTTTGATCGATCCAAAGGGAATTTTGATAGAACCAAAAAGATATTTGATCGAGCCCAGTTGATTTCAGCTTGAGGCTGACCCAACTCGATTAAACAAGCTCGAGGTATGATCGAGCCAAGTGGACTTCAACTCAAGCCCGTGCCAACTTGATCACCCGAGCCCATGCCAACTCGATTACCAGAGCCCGTGCCAACTCGATCACCCGAGCCAATTGGGCTCGATCACCCAAGCCAAATGGGCTCGATCACCCGAGCCAAGCGGGCTCAATGAACCGAGCCAAATGGGCTCGATCACCCACTCAATCCCGACTCGATGACCTAGTCCAAGCCAGAATTCTTCCTAAAAGATCAGGCAGAATCATTACAGTTTTTAATCAGTTTTTTAGTTGTTTAGGGTTCTTCATAAACCACTATATAAACTTTAACACGCCTCCATTTGAACCTAAGCTTTATTTTATGTTCTTATTTTGGTTTTTTCTCTCTGTTTTTCATTATTAATGTTCTTGGATGATCATATCATTTTCTTTCATTGAATCAAGTTTCTGTTTATGATTTCTTGATTTTTATGTTTGTTTTATATTTAGGATCATGAATATCTGGTGCATGTTGATCTTTCACTTCATTTTCTAGTTTTGATCACCGTTTTCTGGGTTTGTTCTTGTTTTTTTTTCTGGGTTTTTGTTCTTGCTGCTCTTGATCATCATCTTCTAGGTTTTTCTTGATTCTTCTCGTTCTTCAGAGTTTAACTTTTGATCCTGATGATTTGTTTAGTAGCTTTGTTTTATGATTTTTCTGATTTTGTGGTCATAACGGGTAGTGAGTAGTTTCCCAGGTTTTTGAGGATGGGGTAGATTAGTGTTGAACCCTTGAATCTCCTAGATGTTTAAGCTTGATTGTTCATTTTCCCTTCTGTGTCATTGCTCTTAATGCCTATTTCTCTCTGATCAATTGAAATATGATCTTAGACATTTCCACACCCAAAAGGTGTCTGATGAAATGTCAGAACAAGGTGATTTCAGAGATTTACATTCCTAGCCCAAGAAATTTGTTTTCTAGTGTGTTTATTGACTTTAACAGATTGTTTCTTCATGCTAGCTAGGTAGTGTTCCGTTAACGAGAGTTATGTCTGGATATTTCTTATTTTGAGATTATCTATCAAGAGACTGAATTTTATTGTTTATGAATTTTTTTGTCTAGGGATTAGCTCTTGCATGAGGTATGTTAGGAATCTAGGAAGATCAAGAAGAATCACTGGTCAATTACCCCTATGCTCAGGAACTTTTTCTTTGATTGCATTTTTTAGTACCATCTTTTTCCATGTTTTTAGATAACTTGTTGTTTACTCCTTAGTTTTCGTTTATGCATGATAGCTTTTATGTTCTGTTTTTATTTCCGGTTTTTTCTATTTGTTTAGGACTATTGGTTATCATTTTTATTTACTTGGCTTGAATTAGTAGACCCATTTTGCATCTAGAGTGGTTTATAACTACACCTGATTGGATTGACACATATTATATTACAATGACATGATAGTATAATAGGAATTACACTAGTGTTAAAAATCCTACTATCAATTTGGCGTTGTTGCCGATTGGGTGTTTGTTTGTTACATTCTGGATTTTGGATCAATTGAGATCAAGTGCGTTTTCTATGTTGTCACTTTCTTTTCAGGTACTTGCAGCACTAACTCTAGTCTATGAACCTGCGAAGCAGAGGACCAACTGACTTACTTATACTAGTTGACGACATTCATGCTCTTGAAAGGGAACACTCTCGAGCTAGAAGGGAACAAGAACGTTTGGATCATCTGAGAAGGTTGGATTTTCAAATGGAGAATATTTATAACAATATCCCTCCTGGTGGGAGATCGATTGGTGCTGGTGATGCACCAAACATCCACACTCAACGCCACGGGATTGCTCCCCTAGCTGTGAACAACAAAATTTTTGAAATTGAACATAGTTTTGATCTCGATGGTTTAGGCGAAAAACTTTCACGGGATGCCAATGGAGGAACCCTTAGATCATCTTAACGAGTTTGACAGACTATGCAGTCTTACTAAGATAAATGAGTGGGTGACAACGCTTTCAAACTCCGTCTTTTCCCATTCTCTTTGGGTGACAAAGCACACCACTAGGAGAAGGCTCTACCTCAAAATTCCATCACATCCTGGAATGACTGCAAGAAGGTTTTTCTTGCCAAATTCTTCTTTACATCACAGAAAACACGATTGAGGAATGATATCTCTGGTTTTGCACAACGCAATGCCGAAACATTATGCGAAGCATGGGAGAGGTTCAAGGGGTACACCCTGCAGTGTCCCCATCATGGTTTCAACAAAGAATCACTCCTTAGTACTCTCTACAGAGGAACACTGCCAAAGATCAGGATGCTCCTCGACATAGCTAGCAATGGAAATTTTTTAACAAGAACACTGAAGAAGGATTGGAACTTGTTGAAAATCTGTCACATTCTGATGGAGTGTACTCTGAAGACTATGATAGGACTCCATGGGGAAGCAATGATTCTGATGACAAATCTCAGAGATACATAAAGGCTCTGAATGAAAAACTGGATAAGCTCCTTCGTGGACAACAGCAACATGTTCACTTCATTAGTGAGGAAGAGCAGGTTCAGCTCCAAGCTGGGGAGACTGACCAACATGAGGAGGTTAGCTATGTTCAGAATTAAGGTGGGTATAGCAAGGGTTTCATAAACTACTCGAATAACCTTGGTCTCTCATACCGTAGCAACAACATAGCCAATCCTCATGATCAACTTTATCCCCCATAGCAGCAGAAAAATATCCAGCCCTTCATCAATTATGCTCCCAATCGTGGTTTTATTCCCAAGCAGCAATCACAGGGTAGTTTCCAACAACAATCATAGGGAGGTTTTCAAAAGCAACCACAAGTTAATGCTCCTTCTGGTTTCACCCCTATGCTAACTCCAGCTCCACCTTCTAACATTGAGGCAATGCTGCAACAACTTCTTCAGGGTCAAGCTGCTGGCGCTATACACACTCTACAGAAATTTGCTGAATTGAAGATGCAAATAGACTGTTCCTACAATGAACTCAATCAGAAGTTTGAAACATTAAATTCTAAGGTACGATATTTGAAAAGTATGGGTGCCTCAGCTTCTGCTCAAAAGACCACTACTCAACTTCCTGGGAAATCCATTCAAAATCCCAAGGACTTTGCCCATGTAAACGCCATCACCTTCCAAAGTGGGAAAGAGTTACCACCACGGGGAGCTCCGGTTCTTGACATTGAGGACAATGTTAATCAAGTTGGGGAGGAAATGAACCCAACTGAAGCTGGAAACAAATAACTTGCAAAAACTGATTCTCAGAAGCTATCACAGCAGCCACCAGTTTCCAGAGTCAACCCAAATTCATCTGAAAAACCATCTGCTACTCAGAAGAAAGACACACCTTTCATGCCACCCCCATACATTCTGCGATTGCGATTTGCTTCCATATTCAAGAAAGAGATCATGGAGAAATATAAGGGAGTTTTTGAGAAGTATATGAAAGACACTGAAATTAAGGTACCGCTTCTCGATGCAATAACTTTAATGCCTCTGTACATGAAGTTTCTGAAGGATGCTATCACCAAGAGAGACAAAGAAATTCAGGGAATGGTAGTTTTAAGCAAAGAGTGCAGTGCAATTATCACAAGAACCTCAATCCCTAAGAAGTTATATGATCCTGGATCATTTACCTTACCTTGTTCACTAGGACCTTTGTCATTCAACAAATGCTTGTGCAACCTATGAGCATCAATCAGTCTTATGCCTCTATCAGTTGCTAGGAAGTTAGGCTTCATCGATTTCAAATCCTATAATATCTCTCTAGTACTTGCGGATCGATCAGTGAGGATTCCACACGGGATTCTCGAAGACTTACCTGTGAAGGTTGGTGTAGCTTAAATCCCGACTGATTTTGTGGTTTTAGAAATGAGTGAGGAGCCGAGAGATCCCTTGATCCTGGGTAGACCATTCTTGGCAACTGCTGGAGCTGTTACTGATGTCCAGGATGGGAAAATTCACATGAAAATATGGGTAAAGATCTGAAGATGACCTTTGACATTCAAGAAGTAATGAAGCAACCAACTATAGAAGGAGAGATTTTCTACATAGAAGAGATGGACCAACTTGCTGAAGAATTATTGGAAGAGATGAATGAGGAGGATCATCTTTAGACCACCTTAACCAAGAATGGGGATAAGGGGTTTCTATACTGTAAACCATGGTTTACAAGATGATATTAGACACACATAAACCATTGGAGCTTGAAGAACCATTGGAAGATGTCCAAGGTTCAGAAAGACAAGTTATCTCTGCTGATGGGGAGATTGGACTCGAACAGAAACCAAGTTAGTTGCTCACCCATGCACGTATAGATTTTGCATCATCAAAAGATTGGCTTGAGCTAAAGGCACCTTTTGTAGACTTAAAACCACTTCCCAAAGGGCTAAAGTACGATTTTTTGGACCCAATTCCACATACACAGTCATAGTAAATGATGAACTTAATGATGATGAGTTGCATTTGCTGTTGACTGGATTGAGGAAATTTAGGCGAGCTATAGGGTATTCATTAGATGACATCAAGGGAATATCACCTAATTTGTAAACTCATAGGATTAATCTGGAAAATTAATCTTAATCTAGCATTGAACCCCAAAGAAGACTAAATCCTAATTAGAAAGAAGTGGTGAAAAAGAAAATCCTTAAGTTGTTGGATGCTGGTGTTATCTACCCTATCTCATATAGTACTTGGATATCACCAGTTCATTGTGTCCCTAATAAAAAGAGGAATTACAATGGTAAAAAATGATAGGGATGAATTAGTACCGACTCAAACAATCATTGGTCATAGAATGTGCATCGATTATAGAAAGTTGAATGTTGCATCTAGGAAAGATCACTTCCCATTATCCTTTATTGACCAAATGTTAGAACGACTAGCCTTACTACTGTTTTCTTGATAGGTATAGTGGATTTTTCCAAATCCCTATTCACCCTCAAGATCAGGAAAAGCCCACTTTCACATCCCCTTACGGTACTTTTGCATATAGAAGGATGTCGTTTGTCGTTGCAATGCACCTGCCACCTTTCAAAGGTACATGACTTCAATCTTTTCAAATTTAATCGAGGAGATGGTTGAGGTGTTGATGGATGATTTCTCCGTGTATGGCTCTTCCTTCTCATCCTGTTTGCTTAATTTGTGCAAGGTACTCACCAGGTGCTAGGAAACAAGTTTGGTTCTGAACTGGGAAAAGTGCCATTTCATGGTAAGGGAAGGAATCATCTTAGGGCACAAGATCTCTGAGAAGGGGATAGAGGTGGGAAAAATAAAAGGTTGATGTTATGATGCAACAACAACCATCAAGGACGGTGAAAGATGTCAGGAGTTTTCTGGTTCATGCAGGGTTTTATAGAAGTTTTATCAAGGACTTTTCGAAGATAGCTAGGCCTTTGACAAGACTGTTGTGCAAGAAAAATGAGTTTGACTTTGACTCTGAATGGCTGAAAGCCTTCCACCACGTCAAATAAGCCTTAGTATCCACCCCAAACTGGGATTACCCATTTGATATCATGTGCGACGCATCTGACTATGTAGTTGGAGTTGTTTTGGGGCAGAAAATAGATAAGAAGGTGCATGTAATCTACTATGCCAATAGAACCATGGATGATGCTCAAGTAAAGTATGCCACAACAGAGAAAGAGTTGCTAGCAGTTGTCTTCACATTTGAAAATTTTAGAAGTTACTTGGTTGGTTCAAAGGTTATAGTCTACATGGATCATGCAGCATTAAGGTATATTTATGCGAAGAAAGACATTAAACCAAGGTTGTTGAGATGGATCCTATTACTGCAAGAATTTGACATGGAGATAGTAGACAAGAAAGGGATCGAAAATGGAGTAGCAGATCATTTGTCCAGAATGAGGATTGATGATTCAGTTACAATGATTGCTATATGCCTGAGGAGAAGCTCATGATTATCCATACATGTTCATTTGTGGAAGCAAAAGTAGTAACCACAAAAGCAGCACCTTGGTATGCAGATTTGGTTAACTTCAAAGTTTGTGGAACAATACCTGAAGACTTTGATGCTTATACGAAGAAGAAGTTCCTGAGCGATGTGAATCATTACTATTGGGATGACCCTTTTCTCTACAAGAAGGGGCCGAATGGACTATTCAGAAGATGCATAGCTGAAGATGAAGTAAGAGGAGTTCTGGAACACTGTCATGGATCTACTTATGGAGGAAACTTTGCAACATTTAAGACTGTTCATAAGATCTTGCAGGCTGGTCTATGGTGGCAAACCATGTTTAAGGACACACATGGATTCAACTCTAAGTGTAACCCTTGTCAAAGAGGAAGTAATATTGGAAAGAGGAATTAGATGCCTCAGAATCCAATTATGGAAGTTGAAGTGTTTGTCTGGGTATCGATTTCATGGGGCCATTCAATCCCCCATCTTTTGGGAACATCTACATTCTGGTGCCTGCTAATTATGTCTCTAAATTGGTTGAGGCAATTTCATGTTCAACTAATGATGCAAAGGTGGTTCTGAAACTTTTCAAGAGTGAGATCTTTCCCAGATTTGGTGTACCAAGAATGGTCATATGTGATGGTGGTTCCCATTTCATCAACAAGGTGTTTGAGAATCTATTGAAAAAGTATGGGGTAAAGCACAAGGTGGCGACACCTTATCATGCCCAAACCAGTGGAAAAGTTGAAGTTTTCAACAAACAGATTAAAGCTATTATGGCAAAGATTGTGGGAACTTCAAGAAGAGACTGGTCAACCAAGCTTGATGATGCACTATGGACATATAGGATAGTTTTTAAGACACCAATAGGGTGCACACCATTCCAGCTTCTCTATGGGAAAGCATGTCACTTGCCAGTAGAAGTTGAGTACAAGGCACTTTGGGAAACTAAGCTCCTGAATTTCGATCTCAAGAGAGCTCAGGAAAAGAGGGAGATGAACCTGCATGAACTTGAAGAGATCATACTTGAAGCTTATGAAAGTTATAAGGTCTATAAAGAAAGAACCAAGGCATTTCAAGACAAGAAGATCTTAGTAAAGGAGTTCAAGGCTGGTGATCAAGTACTCTTATTTAACTCAAGACTTAGGTTATTTCCAAGAAAGCTCAAATCAAGATGGTATGGTCCATTTTCAATGAAGGAAGGTCTACCATATGGAGCCATCACTCTGATCGCAAAATCTGGGGAAGAATTTGCAGTGAATGGTCAAAGGGTAAAACCTTACTTGGTGGATAAGCTCATTTCAGAAGGGACCTCAGTTCTCCTTGGAGAATCGTCTTAGGGTCAATAAAATTAAAACAGGAAGTCAAGCTTAGTAACTTTAAACAAACTCACTTGGGAGGAAGTCCCATGTCTATCCTTGTACATAAAATTTTTCTTTTAAATTCATGTTTAGTTTTACTTATGACGCATTTAAGTTTTTGTTTTGATTTTGGGTGTTTTAAGTACCATTGATCGTGATTAAGGACACTTGGTATAAGGAAAAGAGGAAGTCACAAGCAAGCCAAACAAAAACATTTTATGATCAAGCCCGAAGCACTTTTCCTGTCAAGTACAAGACGAGAAAAGTTCTGATCGAGGTCGAGAAGAATTTTCGTCAAGTCCGTAAAATGTTTCTGATCGAGGTCGAGTATCTTGATCGAGCCGGACCAAGCTTTGATCGATCCGGAAACAGATGCTTGCGCATCAACATCCCCTTGTCACCCTCATTGCCTCCCCACTTTATCAACACTTTCTCTTAAACCTCTCTTACCCACACCACATGAAGACAAAGGAATGCCATCTCAACCCTTTCCAAAGATTCCACCACTTTACTTCACCTCCACAAGCTTCACCTTTATACCTCCACCACAAACCTCAACTTTAGCTCACCTCCACAAGCTTCAACTTCACTCCTCCACCACACATCATTTTTGGCCAAAACTCTACATAAGGGAGTTCACTTCTTCACTCTTACTCACATATTTTCCATCACTCACATACTTGTAAACACTCTCATCAAAACCTTTGCTCTCATACTCTAAACATCTTTGGTGTTTCGTTCGAATTACCTGAGGTTTCAAGATTCAAAGGATTTTCACCAAGCTTTTAAGAATCATTAAACTCAGTTTTTAGCTGTTAAACTTATAAAAACTTGATTTCAAATTTTTGAAACTTGGTTTTAGTTCCGTTTTTGAAATAAAAACCGGTTCTGTTTCTAGAAGTTTTGGTTCCTCAACTTTTGAAAGTTTGTTATGAAAGTTTAAAAACCTTGATTTTGACTCTCTGAATTCTCTAAAACAAAAAATTGGCTTTGCCTTGATCACCCCACTTAAACTGAAACTGCACATGAAATCGTTTTTAACTCTGATAGGGTCCTTCAGTTCTCAAACAGGATTACCCTCAATGCATTTTTACATAGAACATTTAACTTCTCTAACTTCTTTGTTTTTCTTTACAGAATTTATCATATCGAACAGAGGAATTACAGGACGCTGATGCAAGTCGATTTCACAGAGTCGACATTCCCTGATGCTGAAACCTTGGGAACCCTTGGCATCCTTGAACAAGTCACAGACATATTGAAGGACATGGGGGAAAACAAGCGCGCTTACAATGGAGTTTGATGCTCACCAGAAACCGATATGCATGTTCCTGGCTTCCTTAGAAGTGTTCTATTCTAAGGGAAGGGAAGGTGACGAGAATGGGGGAGGTTTTATAACCTTCCAGGATTTAAGTGGTCAAACTCACAAGTTCATTTTTGATCAATCAGAAGCTATTTATGGATTCCACTGCAAGAGGTTTAAACCGTATGTATTTGAAAGTATTCCAGACGAGATCAAAATTATATGGGATGTGATAGAGTCCAAGGGATTCAAGGCAGGGTGAACCAAGAGTTCGTGCATCCACCACCCAGCAGTTAGATATGTACAAGAAATCATTTCCAACTCGTTTTTCTTTAGGCGGGATATCAGCACTGTCTTAGCAGAAGAAATGGGCTTCTTGTGTCTGGGCATCGAGCGACATGTCTGCAACACTCTACAAATTAGATCTTATTCCATATTATCTATGAAGAGAACAACTCTGATAACACCTATCCTTCAGTATACTCAGGGATAGCTCGGTAGAAGTGCCTGGACACTGAGGCTAATGGATATCGATTACCTGAAGGAAGCCCAATTTATAGTGGGGAAAATGGATGCTCAATTATGCTATCAGTGCAAGGCATCAAACAACACCAAGGCACTCTTCCTACTCCCAAACAGCAAGCAGACCACTTTTAAAAGGAATGAGAATTTGCCTTTCAACCACGACACCTCCAACACAAGGGACATCTTTTCAACAATGACACACCTGCAATATGTTCTGATAACTCTCCAAACCACTCCCTCCAAGGTCCATCTCCAAACGACCATTATATGATCCGTTGCATTTTCATTTGTTTATGTTTCCTGCTTATGCTTGTTTTTGTGTGTTTCTGCTTTTATTTTCTGTCTTACCCCTAAGTACTCCTAAAAATTTGAATTACATAAGAGACTGTGTAATTAAAGTTTGGGGAGGGTTTAGGGGCTATCTATCTAATGAAGTTTGTGTTTGTGTTTCTTAAACTCCATTTATGCATAACATCTAAGGCATGGAAAAACCATGAAAATTTTTGAAAATTGTTTTCTAAAAAACAGAGTGATCATGTAGTTGCATTTAGTTTGTTAGGATTGTGTTTAAGTTTGTCAATTGCATTTGCATAGGGAACTATGATGATAGAAACCTTGTAAGTATATTGTTTCCTTAGGTATTATCAATGCCTTGGTTCTTAATTGTCTAATGCATTCTGATTAAATCTGAAGTAAGACTGAATCATACTTGGAATGTGAAATTGCATGATCTTTTCTTTTCTGAATCATGTTATGATATCAAATTTATCTCTACTTATTAGAACCTGAATTTGACATTTAATTATCATGTTTATGTGTTGGAATTGAACTCATGGGTAGCATATACATATTTGGATTGTCTTATATCGTTTCACCTTGCCTTCTTTCAAGCCATTTATCAATTATTGAGTGTTAGGTCTTTTCATGGAATGAGCTTGGTAGAAAGTGTTAGGTTTGAACTGACAGGAATAGAATCTCGTGTAGTTCTAGTCCACGCTTTTTGGACTAGATAGGACTAGGTGGAGTTCGATTCTAGTATTCGGGTTGGTTTGAGAAAGAGGAAAACATGTTTTGAAATTGGTAAAAGAAAGGGGAATGGTTATGAATTTTAGGAGAGGAAAGGAAAAGAAAAGAAAACAAAATGGTCTATTAAAAGATTTGGGGGAAAGGATATGAAAACTATGGTTTGTGAAATAATACAAAAAAAAAAATGATAAGGAAAAGGGCAAAGACCCAAGAATTTAGTAAAAAAAAAATATATAGAAACCATAGGTGCTAAAATCAGGAAATCCCCAATCCGATAGAAGTTAATAAAGTAATAAACATATCCTAAGATTTGTTACAGGAAAGATAAAAAAGGAAAAATATGTGAACCATGAAGATCAATTCGAACTTTAAAGGGTAGAATTAGGGTCTCCTACTAGGTTTTGAATCAGGAAAATTTTAGTTTCAATAACTTTAGGTTGATGGGATTATGTTCTTCTATGCATCTAAGTGTTCTTACCTTTAACATTCTGCTAAAGCTCATTCCCTTTTTGAGAGATCCATGTTCTGAAATATTAACCAATGCATGAAAGGCCATTTTGTCTTTTAACCAGTCACTTAGCCAAATGAGTTCAATGAATGTGCATAACTTGATCCATGGTTACTGCTTAATGAATGTTAAAGAGATAAATGGATTTGAATGCATTGTGTAGGTTGGAACTGATATGAATTGAACTTTGATGAGTATGGCTAAAGTTTTTAAGTAGGATGAGATGGGATTGCATTCTAGAAATAGTAACCTGGACATTGATATTCCCTTTTTTATCAGCATATTTTGGTTCTGAGTTCCCATTTTCAAACTTCTCTTCCAAGCTTCTGAATTACTTGAATGCATTTTATAGGTTGGAACTGATCTTAATCAAACTTTGATGAGTATGGCTAAAGTTTTTAAGTAGGATGAGATGGGATTGCATTCTAGAAATAGTAACTTGGATACTGATATTCCATATTTTATCAGCATATTTTGGTTATGAGTTCCCATTTTCAAACTTCTCTTCCGGGTTTCTGAATTACTTGCTTGAGGGCAAGCAAGGATTTAGTTTGAGGGAGTTGATGTCTTTGCATTTGACGTGTTTTAGGAAGTCATTTATCGTTGTTTCAGGTTCATTTATATGTCAACATGTTGCATTCATAGTTCTTTCTTAGTAAGTTTGCATTTTTAGGTAGTTCTGCATTAGCATTTGCATACATGTGCATATTGGAGACGTTTTAGGCACTTAGGGAGTTTTCGGAACATCATGGAAAATTTGGAGAAGGGGAAGGAAGTGTACGACCCAAACCAACAAACTCGACATCAACCCGATGTTTGATCGAGCCAAGCACCCGAACCCAACCCGATGTTTGATCGAGCCAAAGGGAGTTAGCTCGAGCCCGAGCCAACTCGATCAAACCAACACAAGGTTTGATTGAACCAAGTGGACTTTAGCTTGAGCCCATGCCAACTCGATCACCCGAGCCCGTGCTAACTCGATCACCCGAGCCAATTGGGCTCGATCACCCGAGCCAAATGGGCTCGATCACCCGAGCTAAATGGGCTTGATCACCCAAGCCAAATGGGCTCGATCACCCGCTCAAGCCCAACTTGGTGACCCAGTCCGAGCAAGACTTCTTCCTAAAAGATCAAGTATAATCAATACAATTTTTAATCGTTTGTCTTTTAGTGGTTTAGGGTTTTTCCTAAACCACTATATAAACTATAACACGCCTTCATTTGAACCTAAGCTTTATTTTATGTTCTTCTTTTAGGTTTTTCTCTCTGTTTTTCATTATGAATGTTCTTGGATAATCATATCATTTTCTTTCATTGAATCAAGTTTCTCTTTATTATTTCTTGAGTTTTATGTTTGTTTTAGGTTTAGGATTACGAATATCTGGTGCGTGTTGATCTTTCACTTCATTTTCTAGTTTTGATCACCGTCTTCTGGGTTTGTGCTTGCTGTTTTCTGGGTTTTTGTTCCTTTTTGCTCTTGATCATCGTCTTTTATGTTTTTCTTGATTCGTCATGTTCTTCAGAGTTTAAGTTTTGATCCTGATGATTTGTTTAGTAGTTTCGTTTTCTGAGTTTTTTGATTTTATGGTCATAATGGGTAGTGAGTAGTTTCTCAGGTTTCTGAGGATGGGGTAGATTATTGTTGAACCCTTGAATCCCCTTGATGTTTAAGCTTGATTGTTAATTTTCCCTTCTATTTCATTACTCTTAATTCCTATTTCTCTATGATCAATTGAAATATGATCTTAGACATTTCCACACCCAACATATCTCTGATGAAATATCTGAACAAGGTGATTTAAGAGATTTACATTCCTAGCCCAAGAGATTGGTTGTCTAGGGTGTTTATTGACTTTAACAAATTATTTCTTCATTCCTGCTAGGTAGTGTTCCGTAAACGAGAGTTAGGTCTGGATATTGCTTAGTTTGAGATCATCTATCAAGAGATTGAATTTGATTGTTTCTGAATCTGTTGTCTAGGGATTAGCTCTTGCAGGTATGTTAGGAATCTAGGTAGATCAAGGAGAATCACTGGTCAATTACCCTTATCCTCAGGAACTATTTTCTTTCATTGCATATTTAGTACTCTCTTTTTCCATGTTTTTATATTACTTGTTGTTTACTCCTTAGTTTTCGTTTATGCATGATAGGTTTTATAATCTGTTTTTATTTTCAGTTTGTTCAGTTTGTTTAGGACTATTAGTTATCATTTTTATTTACTTGGCTTGAATTAGTAGACTCATTTGCATCTAGAGTGGTTAATAACTACACCTAATTGGATTGACACCTATTATATTACAATGATATGATAGTGTAATAGGAATTGAGCTAGTGGTAGAAAATCATATTATCACACATTGAAATCTAAGGTCAAGTATTTGGAAAGCATGGGTGCCTCTTCTTCTACACCAAAGCCTTCAACTCAGCTACCTGGTAATTTTGTTCAGAATCCAAAGGACTATGCCCACATCAATGCTATTACCTTGAGAAGCGGGAGGAAATTACCATCATGGGAAGCTCCATTTGAAGACACTGAGGACAGTGTGGATCAAGATGGGGAGGATTTGAGTGTGAGAAAAACTGATAATAAAGTTGTTAGCAACAAAGAAATTTCATTTGAACAATAATCTACTCAACAAAAGAAGGACACAACTTTTGTGCCACCACCATATGTTCCAAGGCTACCATTTCCTTCAAGGTTCAAGGAAGAGATCATGGAGAAGTATAAAGAAATCTTTGAGAAGTATATGAAAGATACAGAGATCAAAGTACCAATCCTTGATGTCATTACTCTCATGCCTCCATACAAGAAGTTTCTAAAAGATGCTATCACCAAGAGGGGTAAAGAAATTCAGGGAATGGTGGTTCTTAGCGAGGAATGTAGTGCAATTATCACAAGGACTTTAATTCCAAAGAAGCTCTCTGATCCTGGTTCACTCACTCTACCTTGCTCCCTTGTACCTTTGTCATTCATAAAGTGTTTGTGTGATCTAGGTGCATCCATCAGCTTTATGCCTCTCTCAGTTGCAAGAAACTTGGGTTTCAAGAAATTCAAATCTTGCAACATCTCCTTGGTACTAGCGGACCGTTCAGTGAGAATTAACATGGGATTCTTGAAGACTTACATGTAAGGGTTGGAGTAGCTGAGATTCCAATAGATTTTGGGGTTTTGGAAATGAGGTAGGAGCCAAGATATCCTCTGATTCTGGGTAGGCCATTCTTGGCTACAGTTGGAGCTGTTATTGATGTTCAGAAAGGGAAAATTCAGTTGAACATGGGTAAAGAACTAAAGATTACTTTCGACATTCAAAAAGCCATGAAGAATTCAACCATTTAGGGGTAAATCTTCTACATAGAAGAAATGGCTCAACTCGCGGATGAGCTCTAGGAGGAGTTGAACGAGAAAGATCGACTTCAGACAACATTAACAAAGAATGGAGATGAAGGATACTTGCATATTGAGTCTTCAGGGTATGGGATTATGTTGGATGCTCATGAGGCATTGGAGCATGAAGTAGCCTTTGAAGATATCATAGTATTTCATAGACAAGTATTCTCAGCTGAAAAGCAAGCCATTTCAAAACCAATTCCATCAGAAGATTGTTCTGAACTCAAGGAACCGAAGGTGGAATTGAATCCACTTCCAAAAAGGGTAAGGTACGCATTTCTTGGACCTAATTCTACATATCCAGTCATAGTGAATGATGAGCTTAGTGATGATGAATTGCATTTTCTTTTGATTGAATTGAAGAAATTTAGGAGAGCGATGGGTATTCATTAGATGACATTAAAAGAATATCGCTCAGTTTGTGTAATCATAGGATTAATCTTTAGAATGAGTCTTACTCTAGCATTGAACCTCAAAGGAGATTGAATCCTAATCATAAGGAAGTGGTGAAAAAAGAAGTGTTTAAGTTGTTGGATGCTGGTGTGATCTATCTCTAATAGTACTTGGATTTAATCAGTTCATTCTGTCCCTAAAAAAGGGAGGAATTACTGTTGTAGAAAATGATAGGGATGAATTAGTACCAACTTGAACTATCACATGCCATAGAATGTGTATCGATTATAGGAAATTAAATTCTACATCCAGAAAAGATCATTTCTCATTGCCTTTCATTGATCAAATGTTAGAACGACTAGCAAACCACCCTTATTACTGTTTTTGATGGGTATAGTGGATTCTTTCAAATCCTTATTCACCCTCAAGATCAGGAAAAAACCATGTTCACATGCCCTTACGGTACTTTTGCATATGGCCAGAATAATGCCGTTTGGCCTTTGTAATACACGTACTACCTTTCAAAGGTGCATGACTTCAATATTTTCATATTTAATCTAGGAGATGGTTGAGGTATTCATGGATGATTTTACCGTGTATGTCTCTTCCTACTCCTCCTGTTTGTTAAACTTGTGGAGGGTACTCGCCACGTCCGAGGAAACAAGCCTGGTTCTGAATTGGGAAAAGTGCAATTTTATGGTAAGAGAAGGGATTGTCTTAGGGGACAAGATTGCAGAGAAAGGAACAGAAGTGGACAAGACAAAGATTGATGTAATGATGAAACTACAACAACCAAGGATGGTAAAAGATGTTAGGAGTTTTTTGGGGCATGCAAGGTTTTATAGAAGATTCATTAAGGACTTCTCCAAGATAACTCGACCTTTGACAAGATTATTGTGAAAAGAAACTGAGTTTGAATTCAACTCTGAATGTCTGAAGGCCTTCCATCTCATCAAGGAAGCCTTGGTATCTGCCCTAATAGTACAAGCTCCGAAATGGGATTACCCATTTGAGATCATGTGCGATGTGTCTCATTATGCAGTTGGAGTAGTTTTGGGACAGAAAATTGACAAGAAGATTTATGTGATCTACTATGCTAGTAGAACAATGGATGAAGCTTAGTCAAAGTATGCTACAACAAAGAAACAATTACCAGTAGTTGTCTTTGCATTTGTGAAGTTCATAAGTTATTTGGTTGGCTCCAAGGTTGTTGTCTACACGGATCATGCAGCATTGAGGCACATATATTCCAAAAAGGACACTAAACCGAGACGTTTAAGATGGATTCTCTTATTACAAGAGTTTGACATGGAAATAGTGGACAAGAAGGGTATTGAAAATGGATTGGCTGATCATTTTTCAAGAATGTGACTTCTGGAAGTTGGGAAGAGGAATGAGATGCCTCATAATCCAATTCTGGAATTCGAAGTGTTTGACATTTGGGGCATCGACTACATGGGAATGTTCAATCCGGCATCCTTTGAGAATAGCTATATTCTGGTAGCTATTGATTATATCTCCAAATGGGTTGGAGCAATTTCATGCCCAACCAATGATGCAAAAGTGGTTCTGAAGTTGTTCAGAAGTGTGATTTTCCAAAATTTGGGATTCAGAGAGTGGTAATAAGCGATGGTGGATCTCATTTCATCAACAAATTGTTTGAGAACTTGTTGAAAAAACATGGAGTAAAGCACAAAGTGGCAACACCTTATCATCCTCAAACAAGTGGACAAGTTGAAGTCTCAAACAAGCAGATCAAGGCTATTCTTGCAAAAGTTTTTGGTACTTCAAGAAGAGATTGGTCAGCTAAGCTTGATGACACACTTTGAGCTTATAGGACCACTTTCAAGACACCAATTGGGAGAACACCGTTCCAACTTCTTTATGGAAAATCATGCCATTTGCCGGTAGAAATTGAGTACAAGGCAATTTGGACAACCAAACTTCTGAATTATGATATCAAAATCTCTCAAGAGAATAGAGAAATGGACTTGCATTAACTTGAAGAGATTAGACTTGAAGCTTATGAAATCTCTAAAGTCTACAAAGAAACAACCAAGGCACTTCATGACAAGAATATTTTGGCCAAGGAATTCAAGGTTGGTGATCTTGTGCTCTTGTTCAACTCGAGAGTCAAGCTGTTTCCAGGAAAGTTGTTGTCGAGATTGTCCGGTCCATTCTCAATTAAGTAAGTTCTACCTTACAGAGCTATCACCTTGATTGCTAAGTCTGGGATAGAGTTTCTTCAGAAGGGACCTCAGTTCTCCTTGTAGAGCCGTCTTAGGGTCTATAGAGCCTCCCAGGAGAGTCAAGCTTAGTGATTATAAACAAGCGCACTTGATATACAATCTCATGTTATTCTTTTTGTACATATCCTTTTTAATTAGCCTTTCCTTTTCGTTTTTGGGTTTTTTTGTATAGGTTTGGGTATACAAACTTTAAGGAATGTTTGAATATTGATTTGAGAAAGTTTGAAGCATTTTTAGGTGCAAAATGACCTGTAGCGGCCAGACACAGTGGGGTACACAAACCGCTATAGAGCATCAATTTTCCAGGCAACTACAACGGTCAATCGCACCGGTTGACGTAAACCGGTACAATTGATGAATGCTCAGTATTAGGCAATCGTACCGGTTTACATAAACTGGTACGGGGTAAGAAATTTAAAATTCTCAGTTTTTAATCAAATTAACCTGACTTGACCCGAATTTCTACCGGATTTGACCCGATTTTTAAAGTGTCTTCTTCTTTTCAACATCATCTTTCACGATTTATTTTGGGTTCTTCAAGGAAGTTTCACAAAACTCTTGATTTATCAAGCAAAATTAGTATTATTATTTTTTTCCTCTTTCGAATTTTGTCACTCTTTAGACTCACTCTTGCTAATTCCAACTCATTCAAACTACGGTATATTCTTAAAACTCAAATTTTCGCAACACTATTTACCCAATCCAAAAATTTTGATTTTTCTCAATGTCTTTGATTGTTGAGTATCTCTAAGTGCTAGAAACCATTGGGTATAGTTTATATGATTGTTTCCTTAGGATATTGAGTTTCAATTTTATGAATTTGTTGAAATTTTGAAAATAGGGTTATGGAGCTAAGTTGGAGAAAATTTTGGGGCAAAGTGTTGGTTTGTATTCTCTATAGCTTATTGATGGTGTGTTCATGTCTAATAGAAAGGGCTTGCTAAATTGCACTTTGATTTGATGAATTTGATGATGGCATAGGAAGTTTGAAACTTGATGAATTTTCTTTCAAATATCTTCATGGCAATTTGATTTGATTAAAACACTTGTACGTATAGAGTGTGTTGCATGATGATAAATGTAGAAAAGCAACATTTAAACCATTATCATTGTGTCACTGAATTCATGATTATGATTTGGCACTCTTGAATCGATACTCATGGTTTGCATTTAACTAGGTTGGGATTCGATGAAAATTGATAATAACTTTTAACTCCCATATTGTAGACACTAATCATGGCACCAAAGAAATCTACCTCCAAAGCAACAAGAAAAGAAAAAGGAAAGGGACTTGCTATTGAAGAAGATAACCCTAAGAGACTAAAAAAAGAAAATCTTGTGATTCAAGGAGGAATCACTATAAATGATCCCACCGGTAGGTGATCACAAACTGGTAGGCAATCGCGAACTAGTACGAGAGCCGCCGAAGATGCCGAAAGGGAACGAATGATCGAGGAAGAACTTGAAAGTGTTCAAGAGACCATTGATGAGCTAATTTTTCAACAACAATCGACACCACCTTACTGTGGTAATAGGATTCCCGTGATTAGAGATACTTCAAGAGATCCAACCGACGAGGAATTGTATGAAGCCCTCATGGAGACGACTTTTGTTGCATCGCTTTTTCCATATTCGGAAACTCCGAAGATGCTAGGGATATATGATAAAGTCGAAATGATCGTTAATGGGATGGGAACCAGTAATATCTTGAATATGCGATTCAATGCTTACAAGGAAAATCCCTACAAGTTCCTTGCCTCATTGGGAGTTTATTATTACGAGGGTACTAGATTGAATGAAGATGGTTGTGGTCGAATCGAGTTCAATGATTTGGAAGATGTGACTCATGTGATGAATTTTAGTCAATTGGGGGAGGTTTATAGCTTTCAATTCAACGGTTGTGACAGTTTTGAAAGAGCAGTGAGAGAAAATGAAGTTATTTGGTAGAGAATCAGTTCTATAAGGTTTACACATGTTGTATCCAAAAGCGCCATCATTTGTCATCCAGCGGTAGGTTATATCCACAATATCCTCTCACATTATTTCTTTTCAAGGCGTGAAATGGGAACCATCTTGGATGGCGAATTGAAATTTATGCGATTAGAACTTGCTCCTCTCATTCTTGCCGAGAGGAACAATGATGGGATTTTTTCAGGATTGGACAAATTCAGGCCAAGCATAGTGTAGATATTTGTAGTGCAATTGTTAGTGTTGAAGAATTGGTGATGGACTCGAAAAGACAAGACATATGAACTAAGTATTGGAGGATGGATAACTCCAATCCTAACAGCTTCCAACATTGCGCTCTCCGGCAACAGCGCCAAATTGATAGTAAGATTTTTCAGTGATTTAACTACTTCAATTCCTAATATACCATCATCATCATTGTAGCATAATAGGTATCAATCCAAATCAGAATAATTAACGCACTAAAACTTACAAAAATCTCATTTAGTCTAAGCCAAATCAATAAGTGAATCAATTCTAAACATTCTTAATCATGCATTAAACATTAACTAAACAAAAGTCAACTCAACTGTCAGATTCAACAATAATCAACAGTAATTATGAAAAAGTCAACTAAAATTGGAAAAGTAAATCAAAATGAAAGTCTAAGCAAATGGGCAAAGGTAATCGACTGGGGCGATCAAATGATGTTCTATGATGTTACTACTCACATTCTAGTGTTAATCCTTAATCTATAATTCCCCTAATTAGACTAATCAACTCTCATGGTACTAATCCTCTCCTAATGATGCAACTAAGAACAATCTCTTTGATAATTTCATAATAAAAGGCATTAAGATCTAATTCATCAACAACTACTAAACTAGCTAAGAACAATCTGTTGAATAGCATCATTTAGCAAACAGTAATTGGTTTCGGCATTTTATCGAACACCTTTCGGGCATAATTCACATATAGCCTAAACTTGATTATTAAATTCAAATTTAGCATTAAGCTCACTTACTGAATGAAGATCTAAGCTAATCTACTCCTCAACATCATAGTAAATCATCTAATCGCCCTAATCTACCTAACAAAAAAATAAAGTAAAGAGAAATCAACAATCAAAGCAAGATAAACTTCAAATTAAAAACAAGATCAAAGGTGGATTACAAAGTGTCTTAAGAGAGAAAAACAAAGGAAAATATAAGATCCCTAAAAATTAGGTAAAATGCTTAAATAGTATTCATTAATGTCTTTTGGGTTAACCCACTTGAAATTGGGTTCAAACAAGTTAAAGAGGTGAAAATGTTGATTTTTGCTGACTCGTACCGGTTTACACAAACTGGTATGAGTCCCTGGTACGTCCTCTCGCTCCTCACAGCAGTTTGCGTTCCCCGCTGTCGTTGCCCGCTCTCTGATCCTGGACTGAATTCCCCTTTACAGCAGTGTGCGTATCCTGCTACTGTTTCCCATTCTGATCATAGCGGCCTGGTAAATCGCTATGATAGCTCGGTATGTCATGTCTTTTGCCTCCTTTATCGTCTTTTAAGCCTTTTTATCTTTGATTTTGGTTTCTTCAATTCTACCATTTGAACAAATAATATGCAAATCAAATGCATGCTAATTAACCTATATGCAAGTGAATTAACCTAATATGGATGCAAAAGGATAGACAAAATGTATTGAAAACATGGTACATCAAGAACATCTACTTAATCTCCTCGAACACTGCATTGTTTGTGTCTGTGGTAACGTTCATCGGCGGAGTATTATCAACATTTTCGTTTGGTGGCACGCCGTCATGAGTTGGTTGGTCGTTTTGAATTTCGGTTGCCATGTCCGGTCTTGTTGTTTTGCGGCTGTGAGTAAGATTGATTTGTGCCCTCCCCCCCCTTCCTTCTAGCACCAAACTGTGGGAACCAAAATTCACACTGTTGATTTCCGTTAGTAAAGGGAAGTCAAGAAACCTTAACTTTCCCAGAGGTCCCGGAAGTCTGTGAGCCAAACGTATACGAGATCAGAACACGGCAATAAACAATAAAAATACAAAATTGAAAGTATGAAGAGAGTAAAAGAAATCTTATTCTGAATATTCATATAAGCGTGTTACAACATGTGATAAGCCTCGACTACATGAGTTGTTGGCGAGTTCCGTAGTACGAATAACCTAAGACTAGTGAACCTAATTGAGTCGCACCTCACTAACAAAATTGGAAAATAACCCTAATGCTCTAAGTGTTTCGGTGTGGAGAATTGAACGTGTATGTGCCCATCCTCCTCATCTCTCTTATATAGGCGCCTAAAGTTGGTTTGCTTTCCTTTTCCGCCTTCGATTCTTCCGTGAAAATCTTCCTTTTTTGAGTTTATTCTCCTGCATAAACATTCCTTTTTAGATTTCTTCCATTTATATACGTCTTGCAGAGCAAGTTATGACCATCATCATACTTGGGTGAATTCTCATATGAAGTCATAAGTGGGTTGTTATCGCTTTTTGACCTCTTTGGGCCGTTTTTCGGTTTAGACGATTTTTACGATTCGTATCGGAGAAACAGCCTTTTGTCTAATGATACCATATGGATTCAACAACATTATAATGTCGATCTATAAGTGAAATAATGTTGGCGTTTAAGTTTGCAGTTATTGTTTTATACGATCGATAAAAAGGAATGCGTCTTTACAACCATTCTGAATAACGATGAATTTAATCGCATTGTCGAGATAATCCTTGATGTTTAAGTTAAGCATTATCATTCTGTATAATTAAATCTTATACGAAAGGATTTTAATTACGATTCTTTCGCAAATCATAGGAAATAATAGTATGTATAGGATAACTTCAATGTTTGGGCTAACCGTTACCGTTTATACGATTAACTCGAAACTTATAAGAAAATAATGAGTCTTACGGTTTCCATCGTAACTTGAAATGTTACGAGAAGAGAGATGTTTTGTCCGAAACGATACAAAGTGTTTCGTTCAGCTCACCAACAGGCGAGCTAAATTTTGCGTGCCCCAGCTCGCCCATTGGCGAACTGAACTTGTGTGGTTTAGCTTGCCAATGGGCGAGCTGAACATTTGCCTTTTAGCTCGACAATGGGCAAGTTGAAGTTATGCGATTCAGCTGCCCATTGGCGAGCTGAAATTTGTGTGGTTCAGCTCGCCCATTGGCGAGCTGAAAATGTGCCGTTCCGCTCACCAATGGGCAAGTTGAAGTTATGCGGTTCTGCTCGACCATTGGCGAGCTGAACATGTGCCGTTCATCTCGCCAATGAGTGAGCTGAACTTGCGCGGTTCAGCTCGCCAATGGGTGAGCTGAACTTGCGCGGTTCAGCTCGCCCATTGGTGAGCTGAACTTGCGCGGTTCAGCTCGCCCATTGGTGAGCTGAACGTATAAGTTTTCGTTTGTTCGTATACGAGTCGTTTGTTCATACACGAAAAGATCTGGAATCGAACCATTTCTCGGGAGATTGCGATTGCTTCTTGTTTCGAAACCTATATGTCGAGATCTTCTTGTGTTTCTCGGATGGTTGGTTTACTCTGTTGATCAGGATACGATGGTTATACGGTTAGTTTTTCGGAATTGAGCGGTCAACATTTTAATGATGGTTTTAAGACATCAATTTTTTCGTGACCGTTTTTGACCCAACACTATTAAAGAGAATCCCATAAAATAATCAAAATTCTTCCAAATTCAGTTATATTGAAATACAGTTAACAAAACCTCAATTTAATAAAATCATCCTAGACTTCAAATGGTTTTAATGTATCTTTTTATCGTTTCAGAGCTTGGAGGGAGAGGAGAAGAAATAAAATAAAGTTAATAATTAGCAAAGAGACAAATCACAACTCTTACTGTCATATACTGCAAGTTGCAGCTCTTCTTCTAATGAAGTTATACTTACTAAATATTGGTAAACACTAAATCAGATTACTAGTTTGGCTAATACATGTGTATACATGTGCCTTTGTAACATCACTGAATGTTCCAAAACCTCAGTTGATTTTAAGAATAAAATATCTCAATATCTGAACACAATAATTACAACACACTAAAAAACTAACTTCACGTGATCAGATCTCAAAATTTCACAAAGAACAATACATATCTTACAAAGCAAAGAAGCTTTACAAGTTGTCTTTCTCTTTAACTCAATCATCTTGACCCAAAAAGTAAGAAGAAGAGAACACACCGATGAAGAGATTCCGGTCAACAAGATCGATGTCCTTAGCTCTGATTGTGCTTTTATTAGCTTTCTTCAGCAGCAAGTTTCAGACAGAAGGACACAGAGATTTGAGAGATCTTCAGATGAAGGAAAAGTCTCTTGTAGGTGAAAAAGATAGCTTAAGAAGAATCCCAAGAAGTCGATACAGTCCAATACAGAACAAGTTAGTGTGACATTACACAATCAAATTTTAAATCTTTGAACCCCGATTGTCTTTTAAATGTAATTTGACATTAAAATTGTTTGTTCTTTTTGGAACCAGGAGAGATCCAAGAAGAAAACAGAAGATTACATCAAGAAAACCATAGAGTTTTTCTTTTTTTGGTCTTACTTACATCTTGTGGGTATCTTTTAATATATAGAATATAGTAGTCTTACATCTGTTTGTGAATCCTGCAATATAGAGTTTGCTTTTTCTTTGGAACTCTTTTTACTCTGACACTTTTTCTATTGAGCTAGGGCTCATTGTTTAGACCTTTAACGAGTGTTTATTTGTTTCTAAACATCTTCAAATTTACATAGGTTAGTTATGGATCTACAAATACCCACATATACCAAGTAGCTCAAACAGATGAGAAAAGATAACCAAGTTGTCGTGGTATGATGGTTACCACATTTTAGAAGAAATCGTTATGTTGCTCCATGCCAGATATCCATTTCCGCATAATTACAAAATCATTTTCTTTTAGCCAGTCGAAGATGGTTTAAAAAATCCAGTGATTGGTCTATTCGATGGTATCACTCATTCTTGGGATTGTATCGGTTGTTTCTCCAGTTTTGCTCTTCCTCTGTTTCGTCCTGTTTTATATCTTTTATCTGCATGTTTTGATTTAAAGTAATTGGAATGACTGCAAAGAGAAATGATTTGATAGGAAATCAAATGAATAACCTTTCACTCTGACTCTGTTAGCAACTGTGGAACATTTCATAATGTCAGTTACTACGGCTATTAACTGATTCTTAGTGTATAAAGAATATATTGATAAGTGTATGGGTAGCTTATCAAAACATCTTAAATTAGATATCCAAAAGGATTTACATATTTGATAGTTTTTAATGGAGTTTCTCTCCCCTCCCCCTTACAAGATTCAACATAGATTCTTGATAAAAACTTCCAAAAATCTTAAAACCATAATATATAGTAAAACTAAAGAGAACCTTTACATAACTATGGTTACTTAAAAGTAAACTATAGTTATTTAAAATTATTACATCTATCAATATTGCGCCCCTCGAATCCAACCTTGTCCTTAAGGTTGAAGTTTTGTTGCAAACTCTTTTTCTAGCCGTTCGAAACATATTCATATTCTCATTCATCACGTTCCCTAGTGTTCAATAAATGCAAATGGTGGCTTGGCAATTGGTCTGATATGGAAGAATCTGAGCCTGCAAGCTGGCCCACCTGGCCCATGCTTTTGTATACGAAATTTCATTCTCGAAAGAGTCCAACATGATCTTGTTATAACTTTGAGTCCTAGCACAAAAATAGATCACCAAGTTAATCATCTTCGTAAGAAATTCTTCCATGTTTGAGTGCTTCCTTCCCCGCTATTTGATCCCTAATGTTGTATCCCTTTTTTTTTTACTTCTTGAACAACAGCACACATCTACTGTTAAACCTCTATTCACGCATTTCCATCTTAAATCTGTGATCTGGTTTTCAACAATATACACCACAAGACAAAAGTTCTTTACTATTGTCATCTTCCACCTCAGGTAATTCTTTTGTGGTTTAATATGCTTCCTTTTTCTTCTCTTCCATCTTGTCCTCATGGTGAGGATCAAAATCATCAACTCTCTGGAGAACAACTCTTTGATTCTGATTCCTACATAATTAGTGAAAACGAATGGGGTTTATGTATGTACAGTTCTTCTTGGTGTGTCATGACCTTGTGTGTTTCTCACAGCGATTTAAACTTCTTCTTTTCACTAACCATGATCTTGAAAAACGTTTTTCTTCTTTGTTTTTCACCCAAATCTGCCATACTACTCTTTTTTTCCACTAAACGTAGCCGAGCTACCTTTCAACAGCATAGTTCCATTATTATTTTTAGTGTTCATTGTATTAACACCAAGGGTAAGTCCACTCCCAGAAGATAAGGCTCTTTCTCTCTCCAAGCATGTCCTTTGAGTCAACTCTCCAAGGGTATCCATCATAAGTTTATCCCAAAAACCATACTTAATACAAAGAAAGGGATTACCATTCTGTGTGTTTGAAAGCTCTTGGAGGATGTTGCTTTTGTATAGTGAACTAAGACCGCTAAAGGTTGCAACCTATTCCAATATATGCTCCTTTTTGTTGTTTGCAACTCTAATATCATCAAGCTCCATATTTGCTCCACATAACTCTCCTCTTTCGTCTAGAATCTGGTGAAAGTGTTTGTTATCAACTCTGGTGTTTTTTTATTACTATGACAGAGTCACATAGTCCATATTCTCGATGTTTCTTTTTTAAGCAATCTTCAACAGCTTGGTCAAGCACAACCTCCTCCCCAACTATCTTAGACAGAGAAAGGTCTCCAAGATTCTTATTATTAACAAGTGATTGAATTATGCATATAGTCATAGAGTGATTCTAATGACCTTTGTTTAGACTCAGCATATAACATGAAGAAGAATTGTTCTCTTTAAAAGTCTGATTTCTTTATGCTCTTTGTTGTTACACCTCGTCCCGGGCTATTCATAACGCACAACAATCTCTTGGGAAAATGCGATCCCAAACGAATTGCCACGTGTAATAGACCCTTTGGGAACATGAGTAAGAGAATCATCTGATCTTTTAGCTCCCGGAAGCAAGGTCAGATATCCTAGCCGCAGTACAGGCAAAACATGTCCCTTGAAATTCCTGCCAATAATTAACTTAACCGTCACTCTGTCTGGCTAACCTGTGATGATGAGAGAGAAAGAGAAACGAAGGGGTGGGGTGGGGGAATGAGTAATTTAGATTACCCAAGAGGATACAATCTTGAAAATATTACACACTATGACACTCCTGACGCACGTTACTTAGTCCTAAACAAGCACACACACAAATGAACACCTATTGAACTCAAAAAACAAATTTCCTAGCGACTTAGTGCTCGCCACACTGGTATAACTCACTTGGAGACTGTGATGTTTTTGTAGTTTCGGCATAAGTGCCCGGCCACACTGCCTCGTTCCAGCCTATCCTGGACACTGAGACGCTTTTACAGTTTAACGACTGTTAGCGACTCCAGTCTCTGAAGGCTTTACACGTCCCTTCTACTGCTATTGACGTGTCGGTCTGAGTTGACTACACGGGTACTGCTCGCTAGCCAACTCTTGGCTCATTTCACACTATAAGGCGGTCTCGACTTGCTTCAAGTACAAAAAGACCACAATGGTCGTTTCTCATAAACATCACACCAAGCTACTGACCTTTCGCAGTATCAATTACCCTAACAAACAATGTTCCGGTAGCTTAAGCTCGTCGCACCACCTTAGAAAAACACTACATTTGCGGTTCCACTACTCCTTAGATGCCTTTGTGTTACACTGATACCTCTGCTTCTCCATCTAACATTGTGGTGCCACGGTCTATTAAACTGTTACTGATGACCGACCCTAGAGCTTGGCGTATATAACTAGACTCTCACACATACTCATCTCATCGGTTTATGCATTCATTATTCTTAGCATAATTCTCAATCAATGCCATATTAACCTAATCTAATTAATATCGACTCTATATGTTAAACCATCACAAGCAGGACTCCACATAATCTTAAACTCACTATCAATCAAATAACTTCCCATTATGGGTATATCAATATTATGAAAGTATATCGTTTATTCCTAGCTACCATACTCATAAAATATTAAGCAACATACAAAAAGAGAAAACATCACAGCAGCAGCAAAGACAGGAATATGTCCTCACCTTGGCCACAATGATGAAGGATATTCGGTAGAACTATTTAACAGCTAGCTTTAGCTACACAACTCCCTATGCTACAGACCTTCAAACGACTCCTCCTTCTGAAGAGACTTATATCCATGTGATTAATGCTTTCCTAAAAAATATTAGACCTAACCGAGTCCTTTACGTGGTCCAAACAATCATAAATCTTAAACCTGACAAATCTTGATATCTGACAAAACTGTTGACACTTATAAAAGAATGTATAACTTATGAACTAACTGTTGAATTCATAATCCCACCGTTGATATTGAATATCTATGTGTCCTCAAGATCTCATCAAACTTTCGCCCCGATCAGACATCGTTTACTCGTCTAAACGTGAGATCTCTCCTAACTAGTCGCAGATTCATTCTATGTAGATACCTCTCGGTAAAACAGCATAACTCTTATAATATAACTCCTAATGATGAACATATTTCACTGATAGATGGATAAGAACAAGAGGCACTTACTCAGAAAGTTTCGTGACAATCAAAGATCGTTTACCCATCCGTTTCTGACTTCTCCTGACACTAAACGATTCTATCTCTGCATAGCGATATAGGCTTCTTTCTTCGGTGAGTGTTGACGACTCCAGAAGACTATTGCACGGCTAGGGCTTCGCTGAGAAGCTGGTTTTGGTGCAGGAGAAGAGGAAAAGAGGGGAGAAAAAGTGGCTACAGTTCTTAATATCTCCTTTATGTCTCCTTTTATACCTTTTAAATAAATGTGGGCTTAGGGTTTATTAATCTGAAATGGGGTCTAATGAGTTTTTTAATTGGAATACGTTGGGTTTTTGCATTTCAAAAAAAAATGGGCTGGATATTCGGGTTGGGATGTAACATTTGTACTACAGATTTTTAATTCTATTTGAATGATTATGTTGATCTAAGCTGGTTTTGTTGTTTTTTTCCTCCTCTTCCTCTTAAGTATGTTACCGAGCGACTACAATTCCGATAAAAAATTCAACATCTCCACTTACAGTGCATCAAGTATGGTACGTATTATATTGATTCAAGCTTGATTTCCATATATGGAGTATTGTTTTGATTAGTTTTTCATCACTGAATTATGTGACATCCTTATTACTAGATTTGCCCTGAATGCACCGATGTCCCCTGTAGAATTGAGTATTAACCAAAGCTTGTTTATTGAATGAATTAAATCCTCTTTATATAGAGGTGAATTTACAATAACCTAAATATTAGGTAATTTATAAAATAGGAATAAATCTAAAATAAGGAATATTGAATATAATGATAAAATATAAGGCATATATCACAATACTCCCCCTCAAGTTGGAGCATGAAGATCATGAATGCCCAGCTTGGAGAGTATATCTTCGAAATGAGCACGACCGAGAGACTTGGTGAGAATGTCGGCTAACTGGTCATTGGTCCCAATATGATTAGTTGTGATAATCCCTTCTTGAACGGCATCCCTAACCGCATGACAATCATTCTCTATATGCTTCGCTCTTTCATGAAAAACCGGATTAGCAGCAATATGAATTGCAGCCTTACTATCACAAAAGAGACGAGCTGTTGAAGAAGATGGAATACCCAATCCTTGTAAGAGACTGCGAAGCCACTTGATTTCATGTAAGGCAACAAACATAGCGCGATACTCGGCTTCAGCTGAAGAATGAGAGACAGTTTGTTGTTTCTTTGTCTTCCATGAGATCGGAGAACCACCAAGCAAGACAACAAAAGCACTCAAGGAGCGCCGTGTTAAGGGACAAGATGCCCAATCCGAATCGCAGTAAACCGTGAGAGAGAGGTCCGGATCAGAGCTAAGAAGAATACCTTGTCCCGGTGAGCCTTTCAAGAAGCAAACAACCCGAAGTGCAGCTATCCAATGAGCTTCACGAGGCTGCTGCATAAACCGTGACAATACATGAACCGAATAGCTAATGTCCAAACGAGTATGAGCAAGGTAAATAAGACGACCGACCAGCCGACGATACCGAAGCGGATCGTCCATAAGAGGACCATCATCAAGAGCAAGCTGGTGGTTCGGTTCAAGCGGAGTGTGAGCCGGTTTAGCACCAAGTAAACCGACATCAGCAATGATATCCAGGGCATACTTTCGTTGAGACAAGTAGAAACCATCAGCGCCACGACTAACCTCAATACCGAGAAACTATTTCAGGTTCCCGAGATCTTTCATTGCAAAACATCGGCCCAAGTAACTCTTGAAATCAATGAGAGTCGAATCATCATTGCCACAAATCAGCAAGTCATCCACATACACTAAAACACAAAGCTCCATAGCCCCCTTTGTGTAAGAAAAAAAAATAGTAATCATCATAAGATTGAGTGAAACCGAACATTAAAAGAGAGTCGGAAAGCTTCTTGAACCAAAACAAACTGATGAATCTTCTCAACTTCTCGTTGTTTAGCAAACTCCTTACCGACACCACATGTGTATTGTAACACGGGTTGAAACAATTGAAGTTCATCCCACAAAGCACATAACCAGCTATAATAGTCAAGGACAGATTATCCGTTTTGCCGACACGAAGCAAGTTGTGCTTTAACCTGATGCACTCGAACGGTATTAGCGACTGAGAAACGTTCCTTCAACTCCGTCCATAGCGTTCAAGCATCGGTAATATAGGTCACGGTTGACCGTACCTTAGCTTCAATTAAGGATCGAAGCCACCCCACAATCATAGAGTTAACAACCACCCAATTATCATAGTCGAGAATGCTGGCTTCGGGTTTTTTCAAGGTACCATTAATAAAGCCAGTCTTCCTCTTAGCTTGTAAAGCGTTGTACATCTTAGATGCCCATTCATTGTAGTTATCTCCATTCAATTGAACAGAAGTGATTAGGGCACCGGGATTATCAGAAGAATAGATAACTTAAGGAGATTTTGTCGCTTGACTTGTAGTACTAGACCTAGCTGACGAACCTCCTCTTCCCGGCGTATCTTCATCGCCGGCCATGTTGACCGAATTTTTTTTTTTTGAGAGTTTTTAGGGTTTTGGCTCTGATACCATGTAGAATTGAGTATTAACCAAATCTTGTTTATTTAATGAATTAAATCCTCTTTATATAGAGGTGAATTTACAATAACCTAAATATTAGGTAATTTATAAAATAGGAATAAATCTAAAATAAGGAATATTGAATATAATGATAAAATATAAGGCATATAGCCCAATATCCCCAATATCAAATTTTAAGATCAAAATAATTCCTTTTCCTTTATATATCTTCCTAGTTTTAATTTTGGAATCTATGAGATTTGCGACTGTAATTCCAACTCAATTTCATATTTCTCTTATGGAATTAATACGATAATATCGTCTAAGGGTTGATATTTTTTTTTTGTTGCTTAGATCCTCTCTCCTTCGATTTGGAATTATTTTAACCATTGTTAGCTATTATCATGAAGAGAATGTTATTAGTTATTGGTGCAAATGGTATAAGTTGTGAAGTTGATTAAATTATAGAGATTATTGATCTTTGTTCTCCTTAATTAGGATATGGAGATTTTTATCTGCTCTTTGTTGTTACACCTCGCCGCTCTGCCTCTTGAAGTCAAACCTTAGCTTCTCTGAGCAGAGCAATGAAAGTAGCCTTGTCATCATAGATGTTCTGCACTGCGAGGTCGAACTTCCCTTTGTCGTCATCACGAGAGATCCGGCAGCATTCCAGCTTGTACTCAAGACGGGCGATGCAGTTGAAGAACTCTTTCGACTGCTTGACTAGATCCTTGTTCTTCTCTTGCTCGGTGGTAAGAGACTCAATCTCAGAAGAAAGAGCCTCAATCTTCTCCTTGGCTTCCGCCAAACCAGAACTTTCTGCAGTGGACTTAGCCTTCAACTTGCTGGAATGCACCGCCTTATTGTGCTCTACAAGGAGCTGAAGAGGAAAGTGGTCAAAGTTAGAAAATATCAAAAACTAACTAAGTGTAAAAAAGTAAGGGGTGAGAAAGCCAACCGTTGCAAAAACATCTGAGAACTTCAGGTAGTCCTCCTTGTCTTCGTCTAGAAGCTCCTCCAATGGAGAGATCTCGCATCCTGGGTGACGGAACTGCCGCACGACAAAGGTAGTGGATGCTCTGTCTGTACAAATTTTGTACTCCGACTGGTAGTCGAAGTTCCATCAATTCTTAGGCTTCTTTCGGTCACCTCTCCCCTTCCCACTGTTAGTGGCCTTTTCTTTGAACCTTGAGCCGACACCTTACTAGAGGCAAGATCACCCCCCTCCACGGAGGGGGAACCTACGGCAAGGGTGGGGACTGTAGCGGAAGGAGGGATCATTGCAGAAATTGGAGTAACAACCTTATCAGCACGGTCGTTCTCGGTCTGAGGCCTCTCGGTGCGTACTGGAGGAACTATGGAGTGAGGGAGAGCAGCCGCGCAGGAAGATGCCTCTGCTTTCTCTGTGTGGGTAGTGCGAGGTGCGGGAGGTCGAGAGAAGTCTTTGCGGGTTGATTCAGCGGTAGACTTCCCAGAGGCCTTCTTGGCTGCCTTTTATTGGCGATAACTAGACATATTCATTCTTGGAACCAAACCTAAAGATTCAAAGAAGATTGTTATCTTTTTGGGTTAAAGTTACATAAAAAAAAAAATAAGTGTGAGGCATACTTAAAAGAAGAAATTGAACTTACCCTTAAAATCCTCGGAGGAATAGGTGGAACGCTCAGTAGCGGTAGCAATGCGGAGGCAAGATGCAGACTCTTGAAAGCGAGTGTAGTTGAACTGCTTCCACCTAACCTTCCCGATCCAAACATGGGTGAGAAAATGTGCGAGATCGAGACAAAAGGCCACCCTGATCAGAGGAGCTGCCAAGAAAGAAAGACAACAACAACAAGGTTAATTACTTAGAGAAATATATAACATAAAGGAAAATGAGCTAGACTCGAAGATAGCCTCTACCATGCTTAGGGATCTAGTCGGTAGCAGAGAGATGTGTAAGGTCGCCAAAAGTGAGCTCATTCACCGGAAAGAAGAAGTAACGTGGTCTCAGTCTTCGTCTTCTTTTTGGCATTCCAGTGAAAACCTTGCAGTTGGCGTTTGTGGCAACGTGGAAAGACCCACGGTGACCAGGTGTACCTTTGATGGCATACATACGGGGTAGCATAGGTACAGTCAAAAGGATACCACACTCCTCCACAAGTACTTGGAGGCATACTACAGACCGAACAAGGTTCAGGCACATTTGTGCTAGTGTAGTGCCCATGGCATGCATAAGGTACACCAAGACCCTGGGAAGAGGGAAGGTGAGACCACATGACCTGAAAAACACCTCATAGGCACAACAATGGCTTTCCCGAACAAGTTCCGGAGACTCTAAATCTAACAGAGAAACTAAGAAAATGTTCTTCGGAATCCGGCAACTACGTCTAAATTCCCTTAATATATCTTTATTGCATGAGGAATGAGGGTGAGGACTAAAGTGAGTACCTGGCGTCGAAGACACAAGAGGAAGAAAAGATTGTCCCGACTGAACAGAGATAGCATCATTTTAAAACTCGCCACCGGGGGTAGGGGACCGGCGAATTTACTCGGCCAGGCAAGGTGCAAGACCTCACAAGCCAAGCTGCTCAGAGATACAGTCTCAGGCATAAGTTCCCGAGGAGAAGGTGACCCGGTGCAAGCAGAAGAGGAGCACGACGAAGCAGCTGCACCATCAGCCCGAGAGTGCGAGCCACGCATAGAAGGACTAGAAGCGCAAGCATGGGAAGCCTCCACTCAAAGTGACTCGGCGGACACGCGAAGCGAGGGCTTGCCACGGGGAATAATGAAGTCTTGGTTCAGCACCCAACCCAGTTCTACGAGACCTTGGTGCAGGGAGACTAGGGCTCGGTGCGAGATTTTGGTGCGGGGTCTCGAACAGCTCGGAAGCTTCACACGGGGGCTCGGTGCGGTAGCTTGGTCTGTGCGGAGGATGGCTCAGCTTGGGTTTGGTACGGAAGCTTGACGAAGGCTCGACGAGCGGACGATCTAGCGTGTGGTGAGGTGCGCGGCTTAAAGGGCTTCTTCCGGTTTTGCTACGCTGAAGGCTTGTCTTGGCCGGAGCTTCACGGCATGGTGCAAAGAGTACAGCGCGGGCAGGGCGTTCTGTCCGGGTTCACTATGCACGAAGCCGGGCCAAGAGACTTCCGGGTTGAGTTGTCTCCATGGAGCAAAGTAAAAGAAAATGGAAAAAGAAGAAGGAGAGATGAAAGAAGAAGAGAGAGAGAAGTGGGAAGAAGAGAGAGAAAGTGAAAAGTAAAAGTGAGGAAGAAGATGGGATGTAGAGTGAAAAGTAAGAAAGGTAAAAGTAAAAGTGAAAAGAGAAGAAAAATATCTAGGATATTTTCTCGCCAAAGACAAAGAGAAACATTGTTTTCGAACTAAGATTCGATCCGAAAAAATTGTGGAATTGACAACGAAAAATAGTTTTCGCAAGATGTCTACCACAAAATGGATCAATCTTACTAAAATTTCAAGTAAATTTACTAAAACTCAAGAACGCACAGAGAAAAAAGGGTAATTCTTGAGAGAAAAGATGTGAAATACCTTGTAAGATTCTTGAGCAGAGAATTATGAAGACTTCCCGGTGAGCATAGGATAAGTTTCAGCGTAGGAACCGAGAGTAACAGCCAAACGAATATGAGAAACTATAAAGTCTTGACCCTACATATAGGGATGTATAGGAGGAAATTAAGGGATTCTGATTAAAAGAATCATGATCTTCGGCTCTCTCCCAGCTGTCAAGTCCGCCCCGAGCCTCCCTGAATCTTCATTAAACCTCAGATGGCGGGAAATTAGCGATTCCACCAAAGGAAAACTTCCACTGATGGAATGGGGGGGGGGGCAAAATGTGGGCACTAAAATTGACTCGGGTCAATTTGTTGGGCTTCAAATGCGTAACCCATCCCGAGGTGACCTGCACCCAGAGATTTTTGACGAAGCTCTGAGGATACTGACACCAACGACGACGAGATGGCAACCTCGGCGCTCTGGAGAGCCCTCCGCTGACGGAAAGAGCTCGGCGTTCAGGGAGCCAAGAGAGCAGTTTCAGCGCTCCAAAGAGCCCTCTGCTCGCGGAGTGCAGCTTCGGCACTCTGGAGATCTCTCTGCTCGCTGAGAGAGTTCTGTGCACAAAAAGATCTTGGCGTGCGGGGAGCTCGGAGAGCAGAAGAGCAAAGCTCAATATGTCGTATTGAACCCTTTGAACATGGGTCAAGATACATGAAGCCCACTAACATGAGAGAAAGATAGTGGGACGGCGCGTCCCATCACAGTTAAAGCTTCGAGTGAGCTGTCTCAACTTGCTAGGAAACCCAGTGTGCGGAGTCTCCAATGAAGGGACAAAAGCGGACCGAGCCAACGGTTACAAGAAGTTCGAATGGTGTAACGACAGATCAAGAGCGTTAAGGACACATTGAATGCGGGATCACAGTGGGGGCATCCTATAAAGGGCCTCAGTGAGGGTCCAGAAAGCGGACCAAAAATATTTTGTAGAACTTTACTATTGCTTGAGAAAAACTTGTAAACACTTAAGAGATTCAATAAAGCAAACACATTTGTATTCACAAATTCTAATCAAAATTTCGTGGGAGGGAAATATTGCTCTCATATTTGTGAGGTCCAGCTCGCCGAGTAGCGAGCTGAACGTATCTAATTACGTATGTAAGTATGTTGTAAATGTGTGTACCATAAACACGTTGTCTGTAAACGTCAAGATTTGGGACCAAAGTGTTTGTTCGGGGATTATGATTGCTCCTGGTTGTTTTGGAACAAATCTGTCGAGATATTTTGTATTTCTCGGACATTGATATAAAGTATGCTTGTTTAGACTCCGACACTAGACGTAAGTAGATTATCTTGCCTCGTTAAAACCTTTGTGATAGGAAAAACTCGATGGGAAAAAACCTACTCAACTAAGGACAAAAGAGTGCAGAGAAAATCGCTTAGTGATTCTACGATCGTTGTACGATTCTTTAAAAACATATCCTTTGAGATATTTTGGAAGTATCGCAGCTTGATTAGTTTGTTTCGGATGATACAAGTAGTGCGGTTTGACATTCATTTAACATATCAATGACAGTTTTTAGACATAAATTTTGCCGTGACCGGTTTTGACCCCAACAGGAAGTCATTTATCATCATTTTAGGTTCATTTAGATGACAATATATTGCATTCATAGATAGTTTTGCATTAACATTCGCATACATGTGCATTTTGGAGATATTTCAGGAAGTTAGGGAATTTCGTGACATCATGGAAAATTCGGAGGAAGAACCAAGACCTCGAGCTGGCTCAACGTGACTCGACCAAGAGATGACCCCAACTTGATCACGGCTAAGACGGGCCCGATGACCCTAAAACAAGTGGACTCAATAATAGATCACAAAACCGAATCAATGACCCAACATAACTGACTCGATGACACTAAAGATCCGGACTCGACCAAGACCCAAAAATGGACTCAATCATGAACCAAACGTACTCGACCACACATCTCAACCAAACTCGACGTAGACAAAATCCAACTCGACATGGACTAAAATCGGACTCGGCCACCTGTCTTCACCAACACAACCAGGAATCAACACGAGCTCGACCACAACCAAGATGAGCTCGACCACATCTTAGCTCGAACCTGACCTTTTCTTCAAAGATCAAGGTGGACCGTGTGCAGTTTTTAAGCATTTGTCTTTTAGTGGTTTTATGGCTTTCATAAAACCACTATATAAGCCTAAACCCATCTCCATTTGAACTTATACATTTTTTAGCATTATTTTATGTTCTTTCCTTAGGTTTTTCTCTTTGTTTTTCCTATGTTCTTGTTGATCAACCCAATATCTTTCATTTAATCAATTTTTTTTTACGATTTCTTCCGATTTATGTTTGTTTTAACTTTAGGATCACGAATATATGGTGCATGTTGATCTTTCACTTCATTTTCTGGTTTTGATCACCTTTTTCTGGGTTTGTGATAGGTTCAGGTTTTAATCCTAAATTTACACTGTAGAGAACATATCTTTGTATTATAGTAAAGGGTCGAATTCCATAAAGACCAAACAGTACGGTCGAATAAAAAGGTGTTCGTAACAGAGTTAAATCATAAATTAAAAGAGGATGTAAATCAATAAACTAAAGCATCATGCATTAGGGAATTTCACATGTATTCAGGTTTGAATTTCAGGTTAACATGCAATATTTATTTTGAAAATAGTTCTCAACTCAAAAGACAATAATAGACTAATCTCCTCCGGAAGTATTAGATCCCTACAATCGAATTACTAAATAGAAACTCCCGCCGTATTTAAACAATTCAATCATGCAATGATTTAAGATTCGATATATTCATAAGCATCACAGACAATACTCCCGCAAGCAAAGACACTTATTCATCTAGACTAGGTGAGATCTCTAAACCAAATCCCTTTGTGTTTATCAACCTGATATCAATGAACTAAATGGTCAGTTTAATTCAAGCATCTAGAATAAACATAGACTAAGAACCTAACAATTTCAATCCTTTGTGTTAACCCTAACTATCATATCCTGTTTTTCCTGGGAAACCCTTAAAACCTAACAAGTGAACTACTCGGATATAGAAAAGCAAATACAAATCAATATCAAAGAAGAACAAATATTTTAAAACCAAATTGTATAAATAAAAAGATAGAGTTCAAGAATCTTCTCCAAAACACAGAGGTTCGGATCCCTCCTCCTCTGAGAAAGCTCTGAGAAAATAAAATTAAGCCATCCTCTTTCAAAATAAAACCTAAAACTAAGGCTTATATAGTGCTAAAAATAAGGAAAAATCAAATAAAACAAATAAGGAAAAGTCTTGATGAGTCTTTAGGGCATAATTGTAATTTTGGATAATTTTTAGTGATTCTCAGGGTGCAGGGATCGATCGATATCTTTAAGGATCTATTGCTATCTTCTTACGTAAGCATCACACTTCCTGCACATGCTTCTTTTGCGAGACAACTTGACCAGTCTTTAGTAAAATCGCCATAACTTTTTATTGATCCAATGAATTAACCTCAAACAACTTCCATATGAAAGCTAACTCACGTGGCTATCATTTTTCAAAAATTTAGATCAATACATCCACGGTAACATCTTCAAGCATTGGTAAACTTTTGACCTTTTTGCCAGATTCTGCATCTGCATATGCCAATTTGCATCCATTTTGTGCAAAAATCCATCTTATTGCTCCAGAATGTTTCAAACACCTAAAAACCTGAAAATATTCCAAAAGTACGTGGAAAATACTTGGATTAAAAGGACCAACACAATGCCTTTTAAGTTTTATTTTGAATATAGTCTAAGATCTTATTTTTCTCTTATTTTTATTTTATATATATGGGATGGCCATGGATTACAATGATTGGCTACATGAGAAGGAGAACACATTCGAAGAGAACATTCAGGATGAAGAGGAACCATTTGATGAGAACGTGCTTACCCTAGAACAAAAACTAGAGTTGGATTATCTTGAAAAAAATATCCAACACTTCCACATAGAGTTATAGCTGAGTTTCTTAGACTAAACATCCTCTTACACTGAATAGCACTTGAAGGAAGAAATCTCACACGTGTAGAGATAAAGGTAGCTGAGAGACTTGAAGAGGTAATATATTGGGTTCCACCAAGCCAACTTGAAGGTACATGTGAGTTTAACTATGAATTTCATGATTATAAATTATGTCACATGCTTAGCATTGAAGATATAACTTCTAGTTTAGATACACCCGTGATTGTTGATGAATGTATGATTTGATATTTGAGTCTCAAAGACTAGATACTATGAGGTTTGAAACACTTACTAGGAATTATGATGGAATATATTATGACATTCATGATCTCAAGTTAAAGTTTTCAATGCATGATTAGTCTAGTCTACTTCTTAAAAAGTCTTTTCTAGGAGATGTGCTTAATATAGATAAGATCTTGAGTGATTTAGAAAATCCTAAGATTGAGATGAACTTTAGAAGTAAGAATAATGTGTTTTACATGATTGATGGAGATGAAGTTGACTACTTTGCGTTGAACTCGTTTCAACTTGAATTTGATTTTATTTTTCCATCTAATGCATTTCATTCTCATGAGCCTCTAGTAATCAAGGAGCAATTCATGATATATGCTACATATGTAGTCAGCTTCTTTGATGAGATTGATGTCTTTTTTCCATGGGCACCATTGTATTTCTTTGTGCCTATGTTCTATTTCACAAACAGGAGAAGGGCTAAAGGTGCATTAGCTCAGCCATTTGATTCTCATGATTAGCACATTGTGCTCCACAATAAAGCTAACGACTTTAAACAAGCGCTGAGTGGGAGGCAACCCACTATTTGATGTCCTGGATTTTGTGTTTTGGTTTTGAGTCAGTCCAATTTTACGTTACTAACTTATTAATTTTCAGTTGTGAGTTCAAAGTGTTTTAGGAAAGTTTAGAAAAAGAAGAACTGGTCAGAGGTTTAGATCGATCGATCCGTCTATGGATCGATCGATCCCGGAAGGATGATCATTTGCACACAATGTTAGATCGATCAATCCATATATGGATCGATCGATCCATCGAGATTCAGGAATTACTGAGGAAACATATCGATCGATCCATCTATGGAACAATCGATCCAAATGAACAGGAGCTTTACATAATATTATATCGATCGATCCGTCTATAGATTGGTCGATCCATCGATGATTAGGTAAGTTATCCTTTTCAAGTACGTTCCGACATTTGAACTCAGGTCTTTGATTTTTCTTTAGTCTGGTCTTATTCCTTCTCTTGGATTTATTTTCACACCGGGATGGTGTGAAGTAAGTTTGGGGAGGGTTTATAGCTACTAACCATGTTTTATGTCTTTTTGGATGTTTCATTATTTTGGTGAAATTTTTCAAAATTTTGTTTTGATTTAGTCGAGTCTAGTCGAGTCGAAGGAACAATGACCAGAATATGTGATGATTATTAGCCTAGTGTGAGTTTAGTATTGATTTCTATTTGACTACTGACTTATATTAACTGATTCGTTTAGGTTCAGAACCCCCATTGACTGATTTATATGCTTTTGAAAGTTTTGGTCTTTTAGATTGTTGATGATTTGATGCTAGCTCTAAATGGATATGACATAGTTTGATCTTATATTCTCTTGCTGATGGTGTTGGTTATACTTTGAAAAGCTAGGTACCTTGCTCTTCAGTTCTCTGTAAAACTGACAAGTTTTTTCAGTATGATCCAGATCCTTTCTCTCCCTCCCTTCAGAAAAGAAAAATCCGGTAAAAGAAAAAGGATTGAAAGTGTGATCTAGAAATCCGTAGTCAATCCCAGAAAAACCGTTTTCTAAAAAAAGGAACATAAAAGCACATAAATTCGAAGTAAAGAAAGAAAAGAAAAGAAAAGAAAGAGAAGTGAGAAAGGGGGAAAATGGTTAGGACCAGAAGTCGATTGATGCTCTGTTTGGTATGGGCGTTTTGATAGAAAAGATACCGATACCCCATAGGCAAGAACGCACTTATTTGTACTTAAATGAATTTAGAGAGCTAGTTGAGATGATTTGATAGTTTGATTGATTTAGTATTTAGAGTAGAAAGTATGTTGTTAGTTAGGTGGTGGTAAACAGTTTATTTGCAATGGTTGTCTAGAATTAGTGTCTTTTAGTTTTTGATGTATGAACTTGGGGTTTCTGAGATTATGAGAGTTCATGTGCGGTCCTTCTGAAACCTCTTATCTAGATTTGATTTTGATTTACTTGAGGACAAGCAAAGATCTAAGTCTGGGGCAGTTGATATCACTCGGTTTTAATGTCTTATAGTGGGTATTTATACTTTCTATTTGGTATTATTCAAGTTTTTTTCTTGAAGGTTTGGCATATTTTCAGGATTTTAGGTGTTTGGGTCGTTCTGGAGCAAAAAGATGGATTTGTGCACAAAATGAATACAAATTGGCATATGCAGAATCCGACAGAAAGGTCAAAAGTTTACAAATGTTTGAAGTTGTTCCCGTGGATAGATTGAGCTGAAATTTGTACACATGATATCCAGGTGAGTTATCTTTCATGTGGAAGTGTTTTGAAGTCAATCCATTGGTGAAATCCAAAGTTATGACGATCTTACTAAAGACTAGTCAAGCTGTCTCGCAGAAAAAGCATGTGCAGAAGTGTGAAAAGAGATCGATCGATCCAAAAAAGGATCAATCGATCCAAACCTCCTGGAAACTAATGCCTGACGCTTTAGTTTCTTGATTTACATCCTCTTTTAATTTATGCTTTTAAATCTTTTACGAACACCCTTTTATTTTGTCTAAGCTAGAATCGAGATTTAACTGAAAACCGTACTGTCTGGTCTCTGTGGAATTCGACCATTTACTATACTACAAAGATCTGTTCTCTGCAGTGTAGATTTAGGATTAAAATCTTGAGCCTAGCAGATTTTTGGCGCCATTGTCGGGGAAGGAATACATGAATACCTGCTTCTGCTCTTTCAGCAAAGCTGACATGTTTTTGGTTTTTAATTCTTGAGAAGCTGAGTGAGCAGCCCTTTTATTTCTGAAACTTCTCCTTTCAATTATGAGATTTCAGAGTTGTCAGAAGTAGTTACCTTCATCCTTCTATCATAATCTGGGCAATGATTATTGTTGCTTGCAACTAGGTTTTCTTTAAGTTGATAGGCATCACTAACAGATTTGGTCATGAAATTACCATTGCTAGCAGTATCGATACAGAGTCGATACTGATGGTCTACACCCCGATAAAAGATGTTGAGCAGATTCAGCTTAAAGAACCCATGGTGAGGACAATCACGAAGGTACTACTTGAATCTTTCCCATGATTCATAAAACGACTCTACAGGACTTTTCTGAAATTGAGAGTTCATATTTTGCAGAAAATTGGTTTTGTTGGTGGTGTAGAAGTGGTTGAGAAACTTGGATCTACATTCATCCCTGACAGCTTGACCAGTCTTTAGTAAAATCGCCATAAATTTTGATTGTTAAAATGGATTGACCTCAAAACACTTCCATATGAAAGCTAACTAACATGGATATCTTGTGTCAAAATTTCATCTCATTCCATCCACGGGAACATCTTCAAGTATTGGTAAACTTTTAACGTTTCTGCCGGATTCTGTATCTGCATATGCACTTTGCATCAATTTTGTGCACAAATCCATCTTTTTGGTCTAGAACGTCTCGAACACCTAAAAAACTGAGAATATGCCAAAAATACATGGAAAACACTTGGATAGTGCCAAATAGAAAGTATAAATACCCACTACACTACAAGAAATATGCCTTTTCGTAGGATTGCATAGCGGTTAATTAAACGCTATGACAGCGCCCGTCATTATAGTTTGGACACAACCGCTATGACAGCGCCCGTCATTATAGGTTGGACACTTTAGATAGCGGATTTAATGTATACTATAATTATTAAAGTTACGATAGCGTAGTTGAAGATGCAATTGTTTATTTTTATAATAGCGACGTATATTTGTTATTAAAGGTTTTTAATAATAGCTTTAGTTTTATATATTCAATAGCGTTGGATTTGTATTATAATTAGATTGCATCTATAGCAGTTTGTTTTACAAAGATAGCAAACTATTTGTGCTATTATTGTGTTGTAATTATAATATATTTTTGAATTGTTTCTCAAATAAAAATAAAATAAAACTTTAATTATTTTATTATATCCATAAAACATTTCCATGTTTATAAAAAGAGTAGCATTTCCATAATAAAAACCATAAAACCTATCAAACATCACCAAGACTATTTCAATCTACTACCAATAACCCTTCATAATCATTCATAACATATATACTACCATCATCAGCATCTTCACTTTCTCCATCATCTATTTCTTGGATAGGCAATGGTGCGCCAACTAAATCTTCCACTGTTTCTAACTCATGATATCCTCTAGGCGGTGCTCTCATTACAACATACCAATTTAAAGAATCATCTTCCCTAGAGTAGAAAACTTGTTTTGCTTGCGTAGGAAAAATCAATGGATCTTTTGAAATATGTTGCTTGGTTCATATGTAGGTTCACAAGAGTGAAACCATCTTCTTCCCTCACACCATTACCTTTGTTTTCCCAATTAGATCTAAACAATGGTACTTTGAACATGTGGTAGTCAAGAATTAAAATCTCCTTTATAACTCCATAATATGTAAGCATATCAGCTACTTGTCTTGTATCTCGTGCACTCGGTCGACACATACTATACGCTTCATAAATTACTCCACTATTCTGCATCTTCCGCTTAACCACATCTGTATGAAATCTATACCCATTATAGATGAATCTGTTATGTGCTAAAGCAACATTTCTTGGTCCAAATGCTAACCACCTTATCTCCTTAAAATATGTTTGTGTTGTGTCTGACCAAATCTGAATCAGGGAAAACATCAGACTTAGATAGAGAAAGAAGCAACCAATAGGCAATGAAGACAATAACTCAGAACAACCAATATCAAAAAACAAAAGCTGGCCTGAAGCAATTCCAAATTTTCAATTCATGTTCTAATAAAATAACTAATGAACATAAACTCTAGTTAAGATGTAACCTTCATTTTTATCCATTGTGCAAAAAGTTCAGTATGATTCTTCCACAACAACGTTTCATTTCTAGCACATTTAGCATCAATAGCTTATAATTCTTACAAATGCATCCTAATTTGACAATAAAAAAACAGTTTGCTTTATAAAGTTGTAAATGACATCCTTATTAACATAATGGGTAACCGCTTACTACATGTAAGGATCCATAGAAGCCATGTTCATCAGCACATAGCGATGTGCAATGTCTCTATCTTTGTCAGAAAGGGTGACATGTACACCCCTTGCTAGTGGTCTACCTTCAACCACCATTTTATCATCCTCAATATCTTCGTTCTGATTAACTGCTTCTTGAACTGGTACTGAATTTTGCAAGAACTCTAAACAAAATGCAATGCTTCTCCGGCTAAATACCACTCATCCATACATCCTTCCGGCCTTGCATGATTCTTCACGTAAGAATTTAGTGTTTTCATGTACCTATAACTCAGTCAAAATATATGAATGGTAGTCAATCATCATTACAAAAGATAAATTGAAGAAAATGTGTTCAAAATTTGTGACTGGTAGTCAATCATCATTATAAAAGATAAATTGAAGAAAATGATTACATCAAACCTTTCGAAAGGATACATCCATCGAAAGTGTACTGGTCCTNATCCATCGAAAGTGTATTGGTTCTCCCAGGCGTGCCTCCTTAAATAGATGTATGGGAAGGTGGAACATTATATCAAAAAGGGATGGGGGGAAGAACCGCTCTACTTGACACATTGTTTCCACAAACTCTATTTCCATCGATATAAATTTTTCCGGGTCATTGATATGTTGACACAATCTGCTGAAGTAATTGCATAATCTGTTTATGGCATTCCTAGGTGCTCTATGTAACAAACCTCTTATGGCAGCTGGTAACAGATTCTGTATTAGCACCTGATGATCATGAGACTTCAAACTACCTATAATTGCAGGGTTAACAGAAACACTATTTGCAATATTACCACAACAACCATCAGGACCCCTGAAATTAGATAACCTTTTGCAGAAAATGGTATTCTCTGACTTCGATAACCAATAGACTGCTGGAGGTAAGTAAGTTTNATGTGTGCAAGTGATTTATGATTCTAACCCATCTTTTGACTTAGCGTTTTGCATGAGTAGAGACAAAACAACATATGGTACATTCTTTTCAACGTGCATCACATCAATATTGTGACGAACATGCATATCCTAACA
>OVBE01000402.1:0-51844 GCA_900406425.1 Iberis pinnata
TAAGTGATAAGTTATGAATGAATTGATTGAGTTTTGAGTTTCTTTTGTGTGATGTAATGATGTGATCATGGAAAGCTCTAAAGAAGAAGTGTCGTAGATAGCTAGAAGGATTACACGTTCAAGAAGTAGGGAGTTGGCGAAACAAGCTCATTCACTCATTGCTAGCGCAGATTCCAATCAGAAGGAGGCTGAAGCGGATATACTCAACATCTCATTCCTGAAGATTGAAGAACCCAGTAACATTCACTAGGTAACCTTGGTAATGGACTTGTACTCTTTTCCTCAAAGGTTTTAACCGAGATTTTTGACGAGGCAAGGACATTACTACGTCGGGTTATCTAAGTGAAGTTACAACGGGAATAACGTGCAAGTCACAATGACTTATGCACTTAGACTTTTAGGCGCACCAACTAGGTTTCCTTTTTAGGAAAGGGATGCCTTGTAGTTTTCTGTTTTAGATGAGAAGCCTTGTTGTTTTTATTCAGAAGACTTGTAGTTTTAAGCAAACGCTCTGCTGTTTCTGATTTTTAGACTTAGAACGTAGGATTAAAGGGAGCCTTAGCCCTAATGTCTATGGTACACGAAATTTACTAAGAAAAAAATAGATTGAACTTTACGTTTTATGAGATCAAAGCATCTCCCCTTGCTTGGTTGAAAAATCAGGATCATCTCTTTACATTCATTGTGAATCCAAGAGAGATTTCTAACCAACACAAGTGTCTGTCATCTTACTTGTGTGTCAAAAACCACCGCCTCCTTCAATCAACCATCACGGCATCACCATCCCTTCTAGTTTCTGTTTCGGATTGCTCCTCTATTCAATCATCATACTCACGCCATTACTACAGCCTTTCATACGCCTTCATTGCATCACAATCTGACTTTCCATACTTGATTTATCATTAACTCAACAAAGAATCATCTGATCATCCTTTGCTTTGGATTTCATATCCTAGGATCACATAATGTAACATCACAATCAATAATCAATACAATAAGTTACTCAAAAGAAAAGAATGAGGAAAGTATAAATAAATGTGTTTTTCTCCATCAAAGAACACACGCACACACACATTGAAAAGTAATAAAGGTCAAAGGAGAGATAAAATCAATTGACTAAAAGTTTGGATCTAAGACATCAAAGCATGGATCAACAAGGTTAGTAGTTTCTTTCTTTTACTTTAAGAAAGTGTATGTGGTTGAATTAAAAACAAGTCTAGATGATCTTGGGAATTAGATTTCATATATAGAAATCATAAAAATAGAGTTACAAATAATATTAGTTTAAAATAGTATATGTTGAAAAGTTTGAAATTAAGATGGTTTAAAAAAAAAAAGTTAAGAGTCTTTTTATAGCATAACTATAAAAGTTAGAAATTCTTTTGACATTTTTCCCTATTACTCCATGTGTTTCATTCTATTTGATGTTTAAGATTTTTGCACTCTGATCAATAAAACACAAAACATCCATAAAGATTTCATCACCTATAGCTAATTTAACCAATCAAAAATCAGTATATAAAATATTAATGGTTTAACTTTAATTTTTTCATAAAAATATAAAAATATCACTTAATATGAAACAAAAAAATCCTAAAACTTTATTTAAAATTTAAAATGAAAAAGAAGGAGTGATAAATCTCAGTTTGAGAAGATGCTTTATATTTACTCTTGTCTATTTTTGGAACAATAATTATTCTTTACATGCTTTGTTTGGCTACAAACATGAGTCATCTTCTCAAAATGATTAATAAAAACAAATATTAATGAGTTGACTAAAAACTTGCAAATAATGACAACTTTAATTACAAAAACTAGGATAGCACCCAAGCTATGCGCGGGAATAATTATTTTTTATAAATCATTTATATTTTTATAATATAATATTTTTTATAAATGTATATGTTTTTTTATGATGTATTATTTAGTTATAATATATTTTTTTAATAATTTGGTTGTTGTTATTTACAATTTTAATTAGTAAGAAGATTTAATTTTTATTTTCGATATGAAAAATACATTTTAGTATTACATATCCCAAAACTTGTAATACATTTTATTGAATTGTTAAGAATATACAGAATTGTATATTTTATGTATGTAAATGATTTTATCGAATAAAAATGTTTATTTTATTCTATTTAATGAAATTATAGTTATAGATATGTATATACGAAATTTTAATATATTTTTATTGTATTATATTTTTGACGTTTTCATTATAAGTTAAGTTAGATTAAAAAATAACTAAATAAATATAAATAAATTACATAATTTAAATGAAATGGGGCTTAGATTATTAAAAGCCCAAAACCTTATCCGAAATTATACTTAGTTTTACAAAGCCCAATATAGGCCCATTCGAATAACAACTTGACCTAGATCTTTCCGTCTGGTATCACTTAGCCGAAATTAAAATTTATGCAAAAAAAAAATTATCATTCTCTTCTTTCCTTTTTCGAAGAGTTCCAGATATCATACGATTTCTTTCATTTTGACTTTGATTTGAGCACAAAAATCTTAACAATCACTCACGATTCTTACTCTTTCAACGGATCTATAAAAAATATGGTAAAAAATCTTCGATTTACTTTTTTAAAACCCTTTTTGTGATTGTATAGATCTAGTGTTAATTATTATTTTTCTGTTTTACATGATGCTTGGTGGTTAATCGGAGGTCGATCTACCGATTTGAAGAATGCAAACTATAAGTGAACTAAGCAAGAAAAAGTAAGATCTAAAATATTTGGTTATTTAAATGCTAGATCCATAGAAATAAAATTACGATTTCGTATTTTGCTAAGACATATATCTGACCGTGAGAGAAGACATGTCTAGGAAGGAAAATCCCAACTTCATTTAATGATTGGCCTTGACTCTTGTTTATAGTCATCGCGAATGCAACCGACACTGAAAATTATCTTCGTCGCATCTTAAATGGCAACCTAGGATCACATGATGTTATAGCAAGTTGAGTAATTAAAACACGATGACCAACCTTTTCACCAGTAATTACCATAGCTTCTATAACGTGATTAGCCATTTGAGTTATCTGTAACCTAGTGCCATTGCAAAAACCACCTTTAGTATCAATGTTTCGTAATAACATTATTGGTGCCCCTATCTTGAGACGAAGCATTTGTCGCGGGAATCACGGCAAATTAATGCTATTTAAAAAATCAGGAGTAAACACTGGATTCTCAGTTGATTTCATGTCCATAGGATCTATACTGTCGGCACTTAAATAAATCATTTCATCGCCTGAAACATAAACATAACAATTGATTGATATAAATCAGCCAAAAAATAATATAGTAATCTTATGTTGTTAACACAATTGATTTCGGATATTATGACTCTTACCTTCCATCTTATCAAGCATTAAATCATTAATCATACCCACATCTTCATTTGTAGGACATAATATTGCTCTTTCTTGAAAAAAAATTGGATCGTTATGCTCTAGAAATACTTTAGGATCACAATAAATTTCTCTTCTTATCACTTCCATAGGATCATTTGCTTTCATAATAAGAAATTCTGTTGGTATATCAATAATTTCTTCTCCATCATTCGGTTCAGATATCTTACCATCACCAACATCTAGAATCCAATTAGAAAACTCTTCGATTTCCTTTGCTTCTTCAGCACTCAAATCCTTATTCAAAAGGCGCATATTTCTAGTTAATTTCAAGACTTTACAATGCTTCCATAAATGAGAAGAATTTAGTAAAGATAAAACAATCTCAGTTCTTCCAGCACCGCTTATAACATGAAGAATTTTTCTAAAATCTCCTCCAAAAACAATCACTTTACTGCCGAAAGGTTTGTTATCTGTATTACCTATGATATCAGACAAACTCCCATCTAGAGTTTCGAAACAATGCTTATTCATCATAGGAGCTTCGTCCCAAATTATAAGTGATGCCTCTTAAACCAAATTATTGAAATCAAATCCAGGTTTCATTCTACACATTGTAAAATCATTTGGATTCAATGGAATTCCAAATCATGAATGGGATGCTCGTCCACCTTCCAATAAGAGAGCTGCAATACCACTTGAAGCTACGTTAAGAACAATAGATCCTTTAGCCCTAAGAGCTGCGGAAAGAGTCTTCCACATGAATGTTTTTCCAGTACCTCCGAAACCATAAACAAAAAAACTCCTCCTTCTTTATTCATAACATATTCAATTATCTCATCATAAACAGATTTATGTTCAAACGTCACCAATTGAATCCATTCTAAATGCTTCTCTTTCAAATGTTCATGTTCATAGCTAGTTTCATCAACAATCAGTCTATTGGAAACATCTCTACATGTTTGTGATGGTTTCGGCATGGTATGAAATTTATTAAGACCATTTCCATTGCCTAAAAAAAATTCATGAATCTCCATGAGACAAAAGTATTTCTTTTCCTCATCCGTCAATTTAAGACCTGAAAGAGTTTCAATCAAAATTTAAGAACAATATGTTTAACCACAAAAATCATATTAATATTCTTAATATGGAAAATTGAAGAGTATTAAACTTACTTTCATTATTCCATTCCTTTCGTTTTTGACGCTCAATGTCTTCAGTTAAATATTGCCACGTTTTTTCCCATACCTCCTCAGGCTTTAATAATGACGAAGACAAAATCATCATAGCAAACAAATGTCTTAGCATATCACCAAAACACCAAAAACTGGCAGAGATTGTACTATCGATATAAGCTTGGTCGTCATCAAGAATACCACGTGCACAACATGCTTCTTTGTAAGTAGGATAAACTATACCATTATAACTTTCAATTCTTCGAAGCTTCTCGGACCTTTAAATATATTTAAAAGTATTTCATATAATAAGCTTCTTCCAAGTTACGTGGAACATAGTTTATCCTTCCTATTGCAAATCCTTTTTTTCCTGTCTTTGAATATTTTATGTTTTCTATCCCATATAAATCTTGTTGGTATTTCAGCATATGTAAGAGTTCTAGCTACCGCATTTACCTTGTTCAATTCAAACCATGCCAAAAACATAGACGTTTATGTAGATTTCCTATTTAGAATAGTCTCAACTTCTTCATCATCTTTAAAAAAATAAGTTGCTCTCCTTGAAGATGAAAAGACAGTTTTTCAACTGGTGTAGTTCTGAAATGGATAGGAAATTTCATCAGTCTCCATGCAGCTTCAGAAGAAGAAACATATCTGTGAGTAAAAAATATTCATATATCATGAAATGATCTTTACAAAATATCATGTTTTTATTATCTAATTGTTAATAATCACATACCTGCAATCAAAATATTCTTTGATTTCATTCCTAGCTTGATTTATAATATTACCATCTGCACCTCCTTTTCGATTTCCTGCAGAATTTTCCCCTTCCACAACAACAGTAACTTTATATGACCCTTTGTTAGTATACTTAAATAAGTACTTAATCGAACCATTTTGATTGCACCATTCAACATTAACGTGGGCTCTATAACGTAGAGACAATTCCTTGTTGTATGGAATTATATGTCTATTGTCTAGTTTAATTCCATTATTTTCTACAAAAGCTCATGTATCTCGACGTCTATAAATAGGATACCCATCTTTATCAACCGAAGTTAAATCATTATGTGGTTTCGGGTATAACTTCGAACACTTCCCATCTTCCATACATGAACTCGTTGGATTAGCTGCCCCACATGGCCCATGGATCATGCAATCTTTGACCACTTCGTATAGATCAGGGTCTGTATCTTTATTTGGAATTTCTGCACATATGATCTTGTCGATATCATCTCCGGTAGGAAATTTACAGTTTGGATGCATGAATAATAAGATAAGAGCATGTGGAAGACCTCTTTTCTGGAACTCTATAGTGTACATAGCTGTAATATAAGAAACTAAAAATTAAAACATTAATTAGGATAAATATCGAATTAACATATATAATGAAAATTATACATAAAACTAACCTGAAACAGTCTTCCCAAATATTTCGTATTCGGTTAGATCTCTCATTAGAGCATCGAGTTTAATTTCGAAAATACGACAAATTATATATGATCGATCGTCACTGTTTAATTTCCTTTTCTCAAGATATCTAGAAATTTTCGGCCACTTTGGATTGCATGTAAAAGTGATAAATAAATCAGGAAATTCGAAATGCTTACATGTAGCCATGGTATCGTAATATCTTTGTTGCATATACCTAGGACCACCAACGAAACTTGATGGTATTAGCATTCTTGATCCTTTCTCACTCATATCAACACCACCAGATTCGAAATTATCTTTTAAGGATTGATAATTCTCGGCCCGTAAGCTTGATTGGTTGAGTCTAATATATGACAACCTGCTTGCCTCAATAGTAGTGTAGGCATCTACCAAAAATTGCTGAAACAATCGTTTCGATTGAATCAAGTGATGACTTTCACCACGTCTCTCTTGAATCCTAAAGACAAAAAATTGTCTCAAACTAATAGTTTTTAATTTTCTGTAAGATCCTGCTTGAGAATATCCTTTTTCTATACCAAGTCTGAATCCATCTTCTCTATGTGGGAAAAGTAAAGGATATTGTAGAGCCAAATAAGAGACATGGGTTTCGCTTATCCTTTTCAATTTTCCAGATTTTTCTTATATAATAATATCACGTTTAGACATATCTCGGACAAAATCACCTAGAATCAAAGCTGAAACTTCTTAAGCTGTAGGGATGCAATACGTTCTTGCGTCTTTTCCTCTTCTATCACAAACAATCCTCATATGAAATTTTTCTTTTTCAAAATCGTTCTCGATAACAATCTATCTCTTGCCGTTCGGAATATCTTCGCATATGGGTTATATTCATCTAGCATCTTTAAGATAACCTCAATAATTTCTAGAAGAAGTTCACCATTTGCTGGAGTTTGGTTATTTTTTTACTGCAAATAATACAAAAATAAATTGGATTAGTTTTTATATTATTCTAAGAAATTTTAAAAAATGATTACCTAAGAATTTTTGCACGATTCTGAACTTCATTTTCTGTATCTACAACATACAGTTGTGAAAACTTTGGGTAATCATTATCTTCAGGCTGTAAGCTACCCATTCTGTGATAATTTGCTCCATGCAATTGAAACATTTATGGATCACATCCTTTAAGTCTAGTTCTATTAATTGTTCCACCGAGAGATGTAAATTCAAAAATCATGTTGTAAATACGTATAAACTCCCGAAAATGCCTACTCAATTTGTCGTATTTAGTTAATAATTTTTATGAACTTCTTTTAAAAACGGTAGCTTAACAGATCCTTGTGAACAACACATGGTAAACGTAGGTTTCTTTGCATATCTATTTTTATTGACACACTCATCATACCACATTCTAGCTCCACAATAAGTACATTCAAAAGTTGCGTCTCAATGATCTAAATAATCTAAACAACAGTTACAAAGTAAAATATATTAATTATTGAACATATTATATATATATATATATATGAATTTTATGTAAGCAATAAATAAATTATAAAACCTTTATATTTCTTTTTTCCGTTACTACTCAATTCTTTCGACATATTGGGATGTTCAAAACTCGAAAAATCCTGTGGGAAAAATTCTGTGTTCCTGGTCAATGTTTCGCTTTCATCACTTTCATCATATGACCATGTATCTTCATCCGAACTACAATCTAATAACAATTCTCCAAAAGGTGTTTCTTCTCCTTAAAAAAACATATTTATAACTTTTTAACGATTCAAATAGTTATAAATACACATAAACAATATGTAAAATTAATCATCACTCAAACCTGGAGTGTCACGAAATAAATCAGAACTTGATTGTATAGATGATCCACTAAGTTCAATAACTTGTTGGGATTTTTGAGTAGATCAAAATTGTGTTTTACCTGATCGAAATAAAAAAAAAATAATAAAGTTACAACATTACATTTCAAAATAATATAAATTTAACTAATACATACCTAAGAATTCCAAGTTCGTTCTTTGTTTATTAATGAATGTGTTTGACACTTGCTCTTTTACATTGTAACGAATGTTTCTTTGTGGAGTTTGAACATTCCTAATATTCTGAAGAACGTTTCGGCAATTTCATTATTATTCCTCGAGTTTTGGGTTACGCCAAATACTTTCGACGATGTAACCATATGTCGAGAAGTTTCATGAATATTTTCTTGATTGTAGTTTTGACCATTCCCACCATTTCTATCAACGAATTTAATCCTTGGCATTTCAAAACCTGATTAATACAATCAAACTTATTAAAAATTTAGTACTATTTAGATCATATTAAAATCGAATAAATGAAAAACTCCCTCAATAAGTGGCTGCCAAACTAAAACTTAGTTGTGTTTTTCGAGTAATTGTTTTTTTCAAGCATAAATAAACCTATTTTATAGTTTAAAACAATAACAATAATTAACTATATGTATATACAATCCATGGAATTTAGGAAAATTTAACTTAATTAGTTATGATCTTGTTTGGATATTTTCCTATTCTAATAAATATCGTTAATCAAGATCTATATAATTATGACAAATTTTTGGCGGTCAAAATTTAATAATTGAGATGGCACAAAAACTCAATTTTGAAGAATTACGTTTTTAACTAATTTAAACACATGAATGCTTAATGAACTTATATATATCTAATTAACTATATAAGTTACCTTATATTCAGGTAGTTGGATATATGTTTAATAAACCTTATCATAAATACAATTATATTTAGGATTTTCATTTGAATGGCAAAAGACGTAAATAACAACATAATTTATGATTCTATAAGCAAAATTATATTTAATTAGTGTTACTAAGTTTACATAAAATGTAACGCATATTGTGCTTTCACGTTCTTAAGAGTATTAAAAGATAAAATCATATACGAAATGTTGTTTCGTGTGACATATAGTAAACTTAACTATCTTATTTCTAAATTATCATTTTGATATTCAGAAGATACTAAAGATAACATGTAGCTAAAATATTCTAAAGATTTTCAATATTAACGTTTAAATCATAACCAATAAAGAATTTTTGCAACCTTTATATAAGAAAGGTGTTCGTTTGTGATACTAAGTAAGTATGTTTTATCAAAAAAATTGTTGTTTTCATCACATATAAACCTTTCAATGACAAATTAAATATGATTTAAATTATTGAAATCCCAGTAAAATATCATAACCTATAAATATTATTGAAAGATAGAAAGCAATAATAAAAACAAAACCAAACAAATAGTTCCATAACAAAATAGGTTTCCACCAAAATCACACAAAATTATTATGCCTTTGGCTCAGAATCATTATCATCGACATTGATACCCTTTTCCTTTCCATCGAACTTTTCCATCTTAACTTCTAAAAGTACAACACCTCTTTTGCATTGTTTCTTTCTAGTCGAACATTCATCTCCTTCATCATCAAAATTGTTGCCAATTCTTTTAAAATTTGGTGTTTCCACACTCGGAATAGATCCCTCACCTGATATGTACTCATTTGTTATCGTCAAGGTAGCATAAGGATAAAAATCCCATTTTTATTACAAATAAAGTTATAATTTTGATACAATTACTATTAATGCTATTAAAAAATTCAAACAATAACCTGGTCATCATAAGTCAATAAAGGCTGACTTTCAGACAATGAAGAAATTTCGTCTCTGATTACTTGATTAGTAGAAAAAAGTCTTGATATCTTAACTGTAGCATAGTCACGAACTATATTATCTGACTCGATGTTTACAACAAAGTAAAAAGTTTGGCCAACCAAATTTTTTATTGGCTCCGGTAAAACATCGGGATCTTCTATCTATTATGAAAAAGTATTATTTAGTATATTAATTTAATATTTTTGGACAATTAAATTAATAGTAATATCATAAAAGATTTACCTCACCAAACTTTCCCTTTAAAAGAGATGTAGCCGACTGGCCGATAATTTCAGCAGCAACCGAATCGAACGAAACACATTTAAGTTCACTTGTCTGATCCATAACATAGACATGCAACTTGTACCTTTGTTATGATAGAACTGAATAGTTTTAAAAATACAAACAATATTTAGATATCTATTTAAATTAAAATGTCATATATAATCTGAACATGTACAAGTAACCTTGCACCAACATTGGTAATCCATTTATCGCACTCATTACATTTCCACTCCTTTTTTATTTTATTGCTATCATCAAAAGCAACAACATCATATGCAACTTTCTTGTTGCATGGATTACATGCAACGTAATACCAAGCCCAATCGGTATTAATTTTCAAAATCGTGCACATTGTCTTCACCTTACAAATCTGCATTCATAAAGATATTAAATAATCAAAGTTAATATTGTTTTATATTAACTAATTTAGAACTCATATCATATAATAATTTAACCTCGTTACTCTTTTTGATATCCATGGTAGTCTTTCTTTCGAGATCTTCCTCTTTGAAAGTGGAAATAGCATTTCTTTGAGGCTTTGCTTTGCTTTTCAACAATGTTAAAGATAATCCATCTTCTGGCAACCTAAATGTACAAAACAAATAATAGATATATAAATAACTAATATATATGATATACGAATATAAAATATTAAATATAAACCGTTAATTTTTTGTAATAATTAATATTCAACATAATATCTAATGAAATCCAAAACATCGCTGTATTTTGGATTGACCATGAGCTTTGAGGCATCAAAAGCATTTGAAACGTTGTAGATATCTGTTTAACAAAATTATAATATTTATTATATATATCATATACTAAATTAATTTAAAATTAATTGGCATATTATAATTTATATAAAAATATAAATTACTTCTTCAGTTTTTGATTTTTTCAAATCTTAAACAGATAACCAGCATTTGTCCTTCTTGAGACTCGACCATATTCCAAAATTCTTCTGCAAGATCATCCCATAAAGTGCATGATAGACGATCATCACTATTTATTAATAACCAAAATATAAATTAGCAAAAAAAAACGATATATATGAATGATAAAAAACATAAATCTATATATTAAACCGTATCTGTTGCAAATTACTTTTGATTTCGCATTTCAAATTCAACTTTTCTTTCCGGTTTATCATCCTTGACGATAGTTTTAAGTTGTCCCAAATTAAAAACTTGACCAATCACATCTGCAATGAAAATTATATACATTTCAATATTGATTAAATAAGTGCTTTATTTTAATAAAATAAAGTATAATAATAACCAATAAGCAAAGAATCGTTGAGACTCCCTGATAAAATCGAATCAAACTGAGCAAACTGGAAGAAATAATTATCATCTTCAACACTACTCTTGGTGTCTATGACAATGGTAGGATATTCTATATTCATGATTTGTTGTCTTAAACGATCCAGAATTTTTCCACAAAGAAAAATTCTCAATGGTTCTCCATGCAACAACTTGAAACTTTGACTCGAAACGATTCGAAAATTCTCGTTTGATAGATGCTTGTATTTTTGATCCCTATTATAAAATAAAACAAATTATATAATTACATATAATAACTATTTATTTTGAATAATTATAAAAACATAACCTCTTCATCTACAAAAATTAACTATATAGCTCTAGGAGGACCTCTTGGATTATCTCGCCTCCATAAGTGAATGATTTTGACTTTGATTCGCCACGACTTCTTAAACGGTTTCAACAGTTTGATCGGTGTAAACTCTGAAACTTTTGAAATGTTTTTCTCCATAATATCTAAATTAATCAGTGTTTACAGGTTTTTGTTAAATAGTTTTGTGAATGAATATAACACACCACCGAGAACTATCTATTTATATAAAATATGAGCCGGAGATATCGGAAATATATATCATATAGTTAGAAATTATATCGTTTGATATTCGATTTTCTAGTAAGAAATCTTAAATAATATAAGTGATATTAGATTTTTTTTTAAAAAGGATTACCTAATAATGAATTTTTTACTATATTTTGAAGATTTACATGGTTTGTTAAAGCACAATCCATCTTTAGAGATTTTCACTGGTAGGAGTAAAGAAATTAAATCGCTTAATATTCGATGTTATCTTCAAGAAATCTTAACTAATAAACGTGATATTATATTATAATATACAATTACTCAAATTCGGTTAACCAGATCTTTGACAATAGGAAAATAAGATATTCAGGAAATAATTTTGAATAGTTAAAAGGTAACAAAGATTAATACATATCCGAATTTCCAAAATAATATAGATCAAATTATTTAAGATATATCACTTTTTTTATAAATATTGCAACAATATTGTTGATTACATATTACCGAGTAAGTTACAATAATTTTACTTAAAATCTTACAATAAAAAGGGATAAATTGTTATAAATGGAAAATCTAAACAGTTACACATATATAGTTTAGTCCATTTTAGTAATTCAAAATGTATAATTAATGTATACAACATGTTAGGTGTGTAGATTAATACATAGTTAGTATGTGTAATATTTGACAAAGTTGGATGGTCTAAACATGATCAAAGCTCCCATATCTAAACACATATCGTAATTACCACGTTATGAACACATATTATAATAACCAAATTTTTCTTTTTGAAAAATTTAAATAACATTATAATTAGTGTGTTATTTATAATAGATCCAATGATATTGTTAGTATAGTTATTTCAAAATCTTAATCTTAAGGAAAATTGTGGATTAATAAAACTAAAATATTGTTGAATAGTTATAATAAAATAGATAATTTAAGAAAAAAATGAGACAAAACAATAGAAATGTAATCAAATAACAAAAAATACATTAAGAGACAACAACTAATTTTTCAGAAATCCCATTTTGTCGTAATCAATTTTTGGAATAACAATCTTCTTAAGTAGTTTTTCCGCTATCTCCTTCTTCTGTTCTTGATGATCCAGTTTTCTTGTTATATCGAAATCATTAAAACCCACCAAACGATATAGCAACGAAATTTTTCCTTCTCTCTTAGCAATCTTCAACTTTAATTGATATGTGCTCTCATAAGCATCTTGATATTGCTTCATTTGAAACATGCATCCTTTATAGTATGCTTCTGACTCCTTTTTTGCTCTCTTGGCAGCTAGAGATACTTTAGATAAAACCTCTAGTTGAACGGGAGTTACGATTGGCATTTTTTTTTTCCCCTACGTAATAATTACACATAACATAATAAATCATTTATATATAGAAGAATATGAAATTATACATAAATATATAAATGGGTTGATTATATTAATACAAATATATAATATGTACAAAATCAAAATGGCGTTATTACAATTATAAACTTACCATACAGTAATGTGGAAAGTCTTCAAACATATATCACCATTTTCTTCATTGTTATCGGATTCACTCATTCCCTAAAATCAGATGTATTCTGATATATAAATTATAACAATGTATTGAAAGTAATAACAATTCATTTGAACCTTCTTTTCTTCGATCATTATGCCCTTGCCTTTATTATTTAGGGTTGGACACATTATATGTAGAACATTAAAACAAAAAACGTCTAGAACTACAAACGAAATGTAAAAGTATACAATTAAAGATATGAACTATATCTTGAATAATAACAAAAGAGATTGAAATCTTAATGAGAAATGAAGATTACGATTTCAAAAATGAATATGAAAGTATAGTATGTGTTTACTTGGATGAAAATGTCTATCTATATATAGGATATTCTGAACCATTTATTTATGGTTTACAATTTTTTAAAATCTCAATAAATATATGGAATATTTTAGGTTCTCTTCGATATTATCCTATTTAATTGATCAAAATATTTAAGAAAAATTTAAATATGGTAACTAAAAAATCTTAACAATATTATTGAAAATATCCGAATGTTTGATATTAATATTTTCTATTCTTTGTAGGTAAACATCAAATATAGTAACCGGACCAAAAAACGAAAAACAATAATGTTATAAATTATTGGGTCAGGCCCAACAAAATTATCGGCCTGAACAATCTTTCAATATGAATGATATTCATTAATGTTCGCATATTTGCGAGTTAGGGGATCGAACCCGAGATATGCAAAAATTTTTTAAAAAAAAAATAGGTATAACCCGACCCATTATAGATCCGCGCGTCCTGTAATTTTACTGGACGAAATACCTCTGCAAATTTTTTTTCCTTTGTTCTTCCTTCTAGTGGTATTTCTCGTAAATTACATCATAAATAAGAGTTTCTGAAAAAAATATGCTTCTCCCTTAATCCCTTAATAGTATGATTAATGAGTTGACTAAAACTCCCCATCGCATGTAAACAATACAAACATGATTTGTACATACGTAGCACATGACTAGAAAGCATTTAAATCTACTGACGCGTAAGTGATTCTCTATTAAATCTTAAATAAAGGCACAGCCAACGGAACCACATGGGTAACAGATCCACCCAAAACGGAGCCTCACCAATTTCCACCGACACTAATTTCCCTTTAATTTTTTTTTTTTTTTTTTTTTTACGTAATATGCCCTTAATTATTTTTTGGTTAATAATATGCCCTTAATAGAAAAAACCTTTTTTGGGGGACAAATTTAATGTAAATTCTAAAAGCCTTTTTTGGGGGACAAATTTAATGTAATTCTAAAAGCAAAGCATTTACAATTTCATTTTTTGAGTACTCTTTTAGTTCTGTGCGGATTAATTTTTCCTCCAACATCTATCTCTTTATCTTTTATAGCATTGTATTTTGTATATAGAGGCCCCTTGTATATATGTGTTATTAGTGTAATGTAGTTTCAATGGTTTTTTCCAGTTATCGTTTTAAATTTTATTATTAGACTGGTTGCACAAAATGTAAGAATATAGATGAAATAAGTGATAGACCCATTTTTGTGACAAAAAAAAAGTGATAGACCCATTTTTAAATGTTTTCTTCTTCAAAAAAATTAAAAAGGTCAAATCTAAAATAAATAACGATACAACATTTTGAAGTAGCACACTAAATATCAAATTTTGCTTGTTTTTAGAATTCTTATTTATTAAATCAATTTACATTTACCTCATTGATAAAGGTTATCAATCAAAATCCTGACCTCACTTTCTACTCAATAATATTAATATAAATATGGAAAATGTAATACAATACCAACCGTCGATTTATCTTTGTAAATGTTTCATACTACATTTTACTTGTTTAGAAATTCACGTCAAATAGTATAATTGGAAGATGTATTTATTGTTTTCTTCTTTACTACTCCATATGTTTCAAAATCAATATAGTTTAAGGTTTTTACACTTTTAAGTTTTTTGAGATAAAAATCGCATTCAAAACAAAATCAACCAATAATAAATATTATATTAAAAAGTGAAAATAAAAATTATTTTTGAAACAAAAATTTTTCTTTTTAAATACAATTATTATTTATTGGAGGGAGTAGTATGTTTCATAATATAATAAATAGTATTATATTAAAATTTAGTATCATTACCGCTGTATAATATTTAGTTTTTAATTCTATTTTTAGTCATTAATGATTTGTTTAGTCACCAATTTTGTAAGAAAAACAAGGTTCTTATATTGTTGTTTTCAACTGTACCAACATACAATACTTAAACAAGTTGACATTGTCATTGACTTAGCCAATGTGAAGATGAAATTGACTTAACCAATTTCACTCTCGAGCTTTGCCGCTGTGCGATTATCATCTTTGTCGTTGTGCGATTTAATCTCCGTCATGTACGGTACTTTTCATTGCTAATTCTTTCTTTCTACTCATACTTTTTTATTTTTCTGTCCCGTCTACTTCTAGAAAAAGAATCACCGACTGTAAATTATCATTTAGCTTAAAAGAATCACCGACTGTAAATTATCATTTAGCTTGGCCGATTGACTTCTCTCCACAAGGACACTGTTGATAAATAAACTCATTCTCATTGGTTAAGCAAGTAATTATATATGCTGGTTGTGTTTATATACAATCTGTCAAAATAAGATGGCCAACCAAATAACCAAAAATAACCAGAAAGAAATGTTGGTTTATATATACCAACTCACAATCTCTAATATGAAATCTTTAAAAATACTATATAGACTAATAGACACCTTTCGCTGGTTTTGTTTTCTTAAAGCAAAATTAAAGAAGTTCTTTTTTTATCGGTTCTTGTCACATGAAATTATCACATGCAATCCTTTTGAAAGCTCTCAACAATCAGACTCTGTTGGGGTTTCATCAGGTGATGTGAGTGACTAATAGATATTTAAAACATGGTTCTACATATGGTAATGGTCCTTTGTTTATGTGTATTGAAGATTTGAAGGTAATAGGTGTTCTTTCATCTATGTTTAACCGGTCTTCTTAATGTATTTTTTCTGGACGCGGTCAAATTCAACAAGGTTAGACGACATAAATTATATATTAAATAAATAATAATTCTTAAATCGACGTGGCTATTTGACTATAGCTTAGTGATACTAACTCTTTTACTTCGGCTATGAATTGATGTAAGCGTACTGACTGTCTTCAATTATTATGGGCGAGGCATTGTTTAAAATCAGTGTAATTTTAGTAGACGAGCTTATTATAGATGTGGTACTTTGTTTAGTTATTGTCTTTTCACTTCGTCGATCTTATTTTCTTTTCACTTCGTTATACTGATTCTAATCAGACCATAGTGCGGTGAACAGTGACTTGACAGGTGTCATCACCTAGTCAATCATCATATGCGATTAATGGGCCTTTTTTAGGGCTAGGTCTATTTTAATGTTGGGCCTTTAGTGGGTGCTAAACCTTGGCCCAACAGTTACTCCCCCCCCCCCAAGTCGACGAGATACTTGTCGACTGAACACTTTTTTCAGGACTCGATAGAATGCTTATAATTCAACGAAGTAAGGAATACGGGATTAGTCGACGAGGCTGAAATTCGATGCGAACATCAAGACTATATTTCGACGCCGTACTCACCCGACGGGGTATCCATTTCAAGAAGTGCATTTTATGTCGACAAAGCGATCATTTTTTTTTTATCAGTCGATGATATGAAAATTATAGTGGGTCATTTGACGTAACGACAATCACCGAGGTCCAACCTTAGTGACAGGTTTTTGTTGTGATTTGGTGACGAGGCGATGAATTCGACGGAATAAGACTCGTTTTGATTAAACAAGGCTTTATTTTGACGCCGTACTCACCCGACGGGGTATGGATGGTCCATTAAAAAAGTAATACTTTACTGTGATTAGACGAGGGAGCAAATGTTAATTAGTATCGACGAGGTGGTAGTGAGAAAAAGTGCTTTTTACAGTTTTCGAAGCGTTGTGTCCGTTCGAATAAGAGTCTTTTCACATTCCACATCGGCTATTATAAGGGTCCCCCCTTCATTTATGTTCTCATCTTCTTCTTGCGCTTACAGGTATCATTTCTCTCTCTATTCTCTCTGCTTTCTCTCTCTAGGTTTAGAATTTTTGCACCTTTTTTGTTTTTTGCTTTGCCGCTGATTTTCCGGCCAGTTTTGTCGTCGGAAAAACTCGTCGCCGACTTTTCTGAGTAATTTCCGATGATCTTCAATTAATAACCGTTAAGGAAGAAGTCATGTCAAACGAAATAGGTTCGACGACTGAATCTAGAAATCAACAGCTAGTCGTCCATCAATCCAGCCCAGAGAACGAGGCCCCAGATCAATTAGTCGTCGCCGAGCTGAAGAAGAATATTTCCTGCCACAAATAGATTTGGGACCTTTCCTCGACGAGGCAAGTACCTCCGAGGCAGATCTAGAAGAAGGCAACTTCTTTACGGGATCCGGTCCGTCGAAGATAACGCACGATTCTTTGGCCGCGCTTTGTGTGCTATGTAAGATTAACGACACCAACCTCGAATTTAGGATTCCGCATTATTTCGAACGGCCGTGGTCTCCACCTGAAGGTTACTTCACACTTTTTGAAGACTACTTCACCGATGCTAACCTCTGGTTTCCACTTCCTCATCTGCTAATGGCATTCTGCGCTCGACGTCGTATGGCCGTGTCACAGCTGTCAACTGCGGCGGTTCGTAATACGACGGCGATCCTTCGCTTGGGCAATGAGATAGGGATTGATATATCCATTGACTTCTTCGACCTCCTGGCTACCATACACAAAGTACACAAAGCTGTAAAGAATGGGGAGAATACCCTAAATTTTGACACCGGTTTTTTCTACGTGAGGATGAGGCTGAAGTATACTCTTCTCACCGGGGCTAAGGGAAAAATTTGGGACTGGAAGAGGCGTTATTTTTACGTTAAAATTAACGACGCGGCTATGCCTGAGTTAGGAAGAGAATTTTTGCGAAATTGGGCATTAGAGATTGGTAGTGCTTCGGTTGGTCATAGTGCCTCATTTTACGAATGTTTTAACACATTTTTTTGTTGTTTTGCAGATAAACCATTTCCCTTGGAGGCGTTCCCGGATTGCTTTCTTGACTCGGTCGACAAGTTATCAAAGGCTTCCATTCTCAAGTGGCCTGAAGTGGACGCAGCCAGCATTAGACGGAGCTTATCTCTCCTTGGGTCAAGTGAGTACCTTGCATTTATTTTCCATTTTACCTCGTCGTTCTCACATTTTTGTTTGTACGTTATGATTTCAGTTAGACGAGAACATTATTCGTATTTCAAAAAACCAAACATGTCTTCGGATTTTTTGGAAAAGCTTAAGAGAAAGCTCCATGAAAACACAAGCCGAGGCTGGCACCCAAAAGAAACCTCCGCTCGCCGGGGCTGAAAAGAAAGGTACTAAAAAACCTTCGAAGATGAAGGCCCTAGTGTCTATGGCGAAGACGGCCATGGAAAACCAGAAAAAAGAAAAAGCTATTGAGCAGGCCGAGCTGTCTCAGCAGCTTCAGGAGAAGTTGGGTTTGGCCGCAGCAAAGGCCAAAGGTAAGTCTCATGTGGTGGAATCGAGCCCCAAAAAAGGAACGTGGCTGGGGAGTTGAAAGGATTGGAGACTGATAAGGATGCCGAGTTACCGAACAACCCAAGTACTGTCATAAACTTGGACGAAGAGAACCCAACTGGTGGAGGTGGAGAAGACATGTTCGTTGATATCGATGACCTGTTTGATGACAATGCTGAAGCTGAAGGTTAGCTCTAAAAACGGCCCCGTCGTGACCCTATCCCTTTCTCTTTTTCCTACCCGGATGCGTCTAAGTTGGTTAATAACGCTGAGGCATGTGCTGATTTAGTCCGTCAAATCCCAGGACTTAATCGCCCAGTGCCTTGTTCGTCTAGCTCTCCCTCTCGAGAACTGTTTAAGAATTATGCCTCGTAGGGTGTTCATGTAAGTTTTTTCTTTGCTTCACTTTTACGTCTATTTTCCAAATAACTTAGTGCTTAAATATTTTTGAAACAGTTTTTTGCTGCGGCGAATGCCATGATCACCCTCTATGATTCCAAATTGACGAGGACTTCTTCTTCCTTGGACGAGCTCTGGAGACTCCTTGATCAATACAAGGCTACTGTTGCTTTGGACGCACAAAAGAGAAAAGACCTAGAGGTCGAAGTCGAAGACTTAAAGCAGCAGATAGTTCGTCTGAATGAGGAGAATATTCGCGTTACCGAGGCTGGAAGAAGTCAAAGGGAAGAGTTTGAGGAGGAGAAAAGTCGTCTTCTCGAAGAAAACGTTAAAGTCAAGGACGAGCTTTCCGTGACAAAAGAAACTTTGGGGTTAGAAAGAGCTGGTCGAGATGCTCTTATTTTGAAGAAGGGGCAGCAAATGCAGGAAAAATGTGCTGCTCGTTTTGAGAGGATTCGACGTCACCTGGATGGTCGAAATGCAGCTGACACCGCAGCCAAGAATGTTGGGACGATTGAAGGAACACTTGGTGTTATGGGCCTTATAGAGGAGATGGGCGGCACAGTACCGGATGCTATTGTGGAGAATTTGCAGAAGAGCCTTAAAACTTGGAAGGACAAGTTGAGCGAAGTCAAAGTGTTCCCGTTGTTGGACGAGGACCTCGGTGTATCCCCAGTGATTAATGAGTCTGCGTCTAATCACGAACTCCTTTCCCAGGAAGAGGTGGGACGACTTCACAATAGTGGAATCGAAGCCTCGACTGTGGAGGTGACCAAGAACAAGACTCCCCCCCCCCAAATGCTCTGGCTTAACCTTATTTAGTCTTAGGATTTTTTGTTTATTTTGTCGAATTATTCAGTTTTTTGTAGTCGTCTTCTTTTGTTGAAAAACTTTGTGACGCTTTGTTATTTACTTTTGCTAATGAATTGACCCGACAAGGCTATGTTTTAGAAGGTTGTTTAAGAAGTCTTCATTCAGATTTGATTCCTTGCTTTTGTTTTCAACTTAATTTAAAATTGACGAGACTTTAATTTTTGCTAAAAGTTGACGAGGCTTTGGCTTGTGCTAAGGTCGACGAGGCTTTAGCTCGTGTTAAGATCGACGAGGCTTTAGCTCGTGTTGAGATCGACGAGGCTTTAGCTCGTGTTGAGATCGACGAGGCTTTAGCTCGTGTTAAGATCGACGAGGCTTTAGCTCGTGTTAAGATCAACGAGGCTTTAGCTCGTGTTAAGTGGAATAAGTAAGATAAATTCTAAGTAGGGTAACCCACTCCCCTTCAAAAAACCAAAATAATACAAGGTTGTGTTAGTAGCTGCGTCCTCTTATAGTGCGAAGACTGCCTACGTACCCATTTTAGAGGGATCAAGCCAGACGTAGTTCTTTTCTACAATAGTGAAAAAGACTTAAAGATAAATTTTCAGATGTCGACCGTTCCAAGGTCTAGGTAATTGTTGTCCGTCCATCGTGGTTAGTTGGTAGACATTAGGTGCGACGATGTTGGTGATTTCATATGGTCTTTCCCAATTACTTTCTAGTTTTCCTGCTCCATATTCCTTTGTGTTATCGAAGACATGTCGTAAGATGAGATCACCAACTGCATAATGCCGATGTTTGACATGTTTGTTATAATGTCGCGCCGCCATTTGTTGGTAACGCTGCATGCGCAGAAGTGCTTGGTTTCGTAATTCTTCCAGTTCGTCGAACTTGTCTAAAATTATTCGAAACTTAAGAAGGTTAGTGTATGTAAGCTATAATAGTTGAAAAATAACATAAGGAGTTTGAAATAGTTTCGACCCTGCCTTGCATCAAGTCAGTGTTTAGATCATCTTGCTGAGGTAACGTCATTCGCCGTAAACTATAAACGTTTACCTCAGCGGGGACCATAGCATCAACGCCGTGCGGGAAGGAGAAGGGGGTTGCATTTGTCGATGATCGGGGAGTTGTACGATATGACCACATGACACCATTTAATTCGTCTGCCCATAACCCTTTTTCTTTTCAAGTTGCTTTTTCATTCTGTCAACGATAGTCTTGTTAACTGCCTCTGCTTGTCCGTTACCCTGCGGATATCTTGGAGTTGAATGACTAAGCTTTATTTTCCACTTGGTGCAGAAACCTTCAAACCGATGTGAACAAAATTGGGTGCCGTTGTCGGTCACGATCTCATAAGGTAGACCATGCCGTGACAAAAGAAACTTTGGGGTTCGAAAGAGCTGGTCGAGATGCTCTTATTTTGAAGAAGGGGCAGCAAATGCAGGAAAAATGTGCTGCTCGTTTTGAGAGGATTCGACGTCACCTGGATGGTCGAAATGCAGCTGACACCGCAGCCAAGAATGTCGGGACAATTAAAGGAACACTTGGTGTTATGGGGCTTATAGAGGAGATGGGCGGCACAATACCGGAGGCTATGCCGATAGATAATGTTTTTCCACACGAAATTCTGGACTTCGACATCTTGGACTTTAGCAAAGGCTTCGGCTTCAACCCACTTTGAGAAGTAGTCAACCATTACCAATAGATATCGCTGTTGTCGGGACGGAGGGAAAGGTCCGACAACGTCCATAGCCCACCTCATAAATGGGTAGGGAGGTGTCGAGAATCTTAAACATTCAACTGGTTGGTGTGTCGTCGGTGCAAGGCGTTGACATTGCTCGCATCTTAGATAATAAGTTTGGCAATCTGAAACCATGGTAGGCCAGAAATGACCATAACGCCTGATTTTTCAGTACCAAAGAACAACCACCGGAATGGTTACCACAAGCTCCCTCATGCGTTTCGGCCATTACTCGGTTGGCTTCGTCTTTCGACACACACCGCAGTAACATTCCAGATACATCCCGTCGAAATAACTTTCCATCCAACATCACATACTTCGAAGCTCTTATCCTGAGTCTTCGAGCTGCCCATTTATCAGTTGGTAGGGTACCCTTATTTATATAAGCACATATTTCTGATCTCCAATCATATTCTGCTTGTTCATCGATTGTTTCTTCATCATTTAAGATTGCTTCTCCTGAAATGTTGCTTATCATGTGCACTTTGGTATGCGATATACTCGGGACAACGATTTCTTCGGTTGGGATTGAACGTGTCAACCTACTTGTTGGCGCCGGGGCTAAGGTTGCTAAACTGTCGGCATAAGTGTTTTCGCTTCTAGGAATCTTCACAATCTCAACCTCGTCGAAATCTTTTGCAAGACTTTGGACAAGGTAGAGGTAAGAAGTCATCCGATCATCCTTGGCCTTGTAATCACCCTTATACTGGCTTACGACAAGTTGGGAATCGCAATGAACACAAATTATCTTTACGCCCATGTTTTTTGCCAGACGGAGCCCAGCGAGAAGTGCTTCGTACTCAGCCTCATTATTCGAAGCCGAAAATCTCAATTTAATAGACTACTCGATGACTTCCGCGGTTGGTGACTCAAGACGAATTCCAATGCCTGATCCATTTGACCTCGACAAGCCATCAACATACAGATTCCACACCCCAGTCGTACATGGATCAAGGAATTCGAGAGGCAATTCCACTAGAAAGTCTGCGAGAGCTTGAGATTTAATACTAGTGCGGCTGCGAAACTCAATGTCATATTCGCTTAGCTCGATGGCCCATTTTGCCATTCGTCCGGAATGACTCGGGTTATTTAAGATTTCTCGTAGAGGTTGAGTAGTCATTACCGCGATCGAATGAGATTGAAAATAGGGTCTTTGCTTACGAGCACTAATAACCACGACGTAAGCCAATCTTTCCAACATTGAATATCTCGTCTCCGCACTATCGAGCACTTTGCTGATGTAAAAGATTGGTTTTTGCTCACCGCGGTCGTCTCGTACCAATACCCCACTAACAGGCGTCGTCGAAACAGAGACATAGAGTAGCAAAGTTTCCCCATCTAAAGGCTTTGCCAATATAGGTGGTGTTGAAATATATTCCTTGAGTTTTGTGAAAGCTTCTTCGCACTTCTCATCCCAGTCAAATTTTTTGTTTCCTTTGAGTAACTGATAGAAAGGAAGGCATCGCTCTGTTGATCGCAAAATGAATCTATTTAATGCAGCCACCCTGCCAGTTAACCGTTGCACCTCCTTTATACTTCTAGGAGATGGTAGATCGATGATAGCGGAGATTTGCTTTGGGTTAGCTTCTATTCCCCTTTGAGTGACGACGTAACCCAAGAACTCACCAGATTTCACACTAAAAGTGCACTTTTCCTAATTCAATTTCATGCCGTACAGGTTCAATATTTGAAAGCATGTACGCAAATGAGATATATGATCCGTCGTTGATGTATACTTCCATAGTTTTGCCTAACTGGGACGAGAACATCTTATTAACCAGTCGTTGATACGTTGCACCGGCGTTTTTTAGGCCGAAAGGCATAACGCGGTAGCAATAGATGCCTCAATCAGTGATAAAGGCAGTTTTATCTTGATCGTCCGGATGCATCATGATCTGATTGTAACCAAAGAATGCGTCCATGAACGAAAATAATTTGTTTCTTACCGTAACCTCGACGAGACAATCTATATGCGGAAGTGGGAAGCTATCCTTTGGATATGCCTTATTCAAATCAGTAAAGTCCACACATACTCGCCACTTCCCATTTTTCTTTTTGACAACGACCGGATTGGCTATCCACTCGGGGTACTTGACCTCGACTATAGATCCAGCTTGAAGCAGTTTTTCTACTTCGTCGTTTATTGCCTGATTACGTTCGAGCCCCAACTTTCGGCGTTTCTGTCTGACAAGTTTTACTGTGGGATCGACGTGCAACTCATGGCACATGATTGATGGATCAATGCCCGCCATATCAGATATCGACCACGCAAATGTGCCGATGTTGCTTTTTAAAAATGATATAAGCTCGTACCAAATTGATATTTCCAAATGACGTCTGATATTAGTACGCCGCGACGGGTTGTCATCATCGATGGATACTTGGTCAATTGGTTCTAAAACTGTTGTGCACTGTCTGGTTGCCGATGATGGCCCGGCCTTATCGTCAGGCTCTGACAGTAGTTGCTATGCTTCAGAGCGCTTTCGTGCTTTATGCTCGGCTATAAAGCAAGTTCGTGCTGCCCTCTGATTACCCCGAACCGTCTTGGTTCCTTTTTGAGTAAGGAATTTTAGACATTGGTGGTAGATAGACACCACAGCTTTCATCATGAACAACCACGGGGTCCCCAATATTGCATTGAAAACTGGGTGTTCGTCGACAACCAAGAGTTTCACGATACGGGTTACGCCCATTATGCTTAGGGGAAGTTTTATGCTCCCTGTTGCGGTGACTGTTTCACCACTAAAACCCGTGAGAGTTTGGGTTGAAGGTTTTATTCTTGCTTCGTCTATCTCCATTTTGGTAAGGGTTTCCTTAAAGATAATATTCACCGAGCTGCTGTTATCTACCAATACCCTGGAGACCTCGCAATCTTCAAACATTAGTTCGATAACAAGAAAATCATTACGTGGCGCGTCTACTCCGTTGGCATCAGCCTGTGTGAATTTCACGAGGTCTTCATCTGTTCCTAGCCGGAATGGTGACTGCTGATACCGATGCTCTGCGCTCCAATTTCCTGATTGCTCTGATTGAATCATTACACTGCCTTAATCCACCCATAATGACATTGATTCGCCGACGAGGTATAGGTTGTACCTCATCGTCTATATNCTTTGGTGGTTCCATATCCTAGTCAATCGGGGGTCTCTGAAGATTCCTTTTAGCAAAGTTAGAGCGGTCATTTACCATACTATGTCTAAAGCCACTGCGACTGAAACCACCTTGCTGTTTAGCCCACGACGCTACTTGCCTCGGCGTTGAGGAAGTATATTGCTTTAGCACCATATTTTTCAGATGTCGACACTCATCAGTATTATGCCCAGACCTTCCATGAAATTCACAGAAAGATTTCAGGTTCCCCTCGACCTGTCTAGGCGCGGCTTGTGTTTGGCTTCCCTGGCCCTGAACATAATGGATAACATCCTTCTTCTTCTCAAAGGATTTAGGATAATGTAACCGGGGCTCTGTATATTCATCTTTTTCCTTGTGGTTGTGACGTTCTTTTCCATGGATTTTTATCATCTTAGCCCTTTCCTCTTCTGCTTCAATGAAACAACTTGCACGATGAAGGGCGTCCTCCAACGTCTGAGGCTGATTTAAGACGAGCTCCTCGCGAAACCGCGATTTGTACCACAAAGAGTTTCGCAAGGCTGCGATTGCTGCTTCGTCGGGAATAGTTAGCCGGGATGCTATTCTCTTGAACCTTTCAATGAAGATTCGCAGAGGCTCTCGACATCCTTGGGCCAACGTCCAAAGGTCCGCTGTCGAAGCTTTCTTCTCAATGAAGATTGAGTAATGCTTCAAAAAGGCCGTAGATAACTGCTGGAAACTGCTAATGCTTCCCGATGGGAGGCGTGAGAACCAGGTCAACGCATCTCCACCGAGATTCTCGACGAAGAATTGACAGTATCCAGCGTCCTTCTCAGCCGAACTGAATCGGGTGTGTCCCATAGCTATCGTGAATGCGGTGAGATGATGACTAGGGTCGCTATTCCCCTCGTATAGTGGGAGCTTAATCTTAGTGACTTGGCCGATCTGCGAGTCAGTTATCTGCTTAGTAAATGGAGTTTGTTGAGTTTCCTCAACGACGCGTTCAATCTCAGGGACTGAACTTATAGCTCGGTGCACTTGTGATCCCATCTCGCGTATCTGCTTTTTCAAAGCAGCAATTTCATCTTAGCTAGTATGGGATTCGACATTTGGTTCTGGTGTTTTGTCATTTGGTCCAGTCGGGGTGGTCCGGGGCGTTACACTAGGTATCCCGAAGAGAATGTTGTTGAGGTTGTCGAGACAAACTCTTCTATCAATATCTGTGAACGTAGCTTTGAATCGAGCTCGAAATTCACTCGCTTCTCTGGCTTGATCATCGAGACGTTGAATGATCAAACGGTTGGTTTCTGCTTGAAGAGTTTCCGCTTGAGACTGTACTTCGACTATCTCATCAGGTATGCCTCTATTATTTTCAGCCATCAGTCCATCGTCCGAACCCTCAGCTTATCGCTGTCCCCACAGACGGCGCCAAATGTTTAACCGGTCTTCTTACTGTATTTTTTCTGGACGCGGTCAAATTCAACAAGGGTTAGACGACATAAATTATATATTAAATAAATAATAATTTTTAAATCGACGTGGCTATTTGACTATAGCTTAGTGATACTAACTCTTTTACTTCGACTATGAATTGATGTGAGCGTACTGACTGTCTTCCAATTATTATGGACGAGACATTGTTTAAAATCAGTGTAATTTTAGTAGACGAGCTTATTATAGATGTGGTACTTTGTTTAGTTATTGTCTTTTCACTTCGTCGATCTTATTGTCTTTTCACTTCGTCGGTCCCGACAATTTCTCTGTTTCTATCTGCTCACCGTCTCTCTCACTATTTTTTCCGACCCCCTCCTTAGATCGATCTCATCTCCTATTTATACTGATTCTAATAAGACCATAGTGCGGTGAGCAGTGACTTGACAGATATCATCACCTAGTCAATCATCACATGCGATTAATGGGCCTTTTTAGGGCTAGGTCTATTTTAATGTTGGGCCTTTAGTGGGTGCTAAACCCTGGCCCAACAATCTAGTTTTGATACAAAGCACAAAATTTTTGTTCCTAAATTTGCAGAAGAGGGGCTCTCATACCAATCATAGTTTGTAGTTAACTTATCTAATACGGGAAAGGTGGCTACCCAAACCAAATGAGGTTATTGCATTAGAATTGTTAGGGGTTGAAGAATCTTTTGACACTTTAGCACCTTAAAAATGGATCATGGGTCGTGGCTAAGGAAAAGACGGGGATAAAATGGGTTCTATATCAAAATCGACGAAATATTTTACAAGGCTATGAAGTAATATCACCCACTAACTCCACTTTGGAAGTTGAAATCCTTGCGAAACTCTTTCTCACCTAAAAATATTACATTTTCCCAAGGTTCACTTCTTTAGTGACAGTATGCAAGTGGTTAGTCTATTCAATGGTATAAATCATAATGCTCTCAACTGCTCTACACAGATTAAAGACTTTCATAGTTTTCGTTTTGATATCGTATATCTTATGCAATTTTTGTCTTATGTAAAGTTTTTTTATATATCTCGTAAGTATGGTGTGCTGATGATTTAGCTAAAAAGGCAAGGTTATCCCTAGTACAACAGGTTTTGTAATCATTTGGATGTAATTAGATATTAGTAATGAAATCATGTTGACAAAAAAAAAAAAATAATACTTAAGCAAATAAATGCTTTCATCTTAAAATTATGACAATGAAAATCTTTGAGGTAACTTTCATCTTTTTATATAACTTATTTACTTTTAGATCATCTTAAAAGACAAATTGAAAAAATATTTTAACAAAATTATAATATAAATACAAAAAGTGGACGAATAACTTATTTATGAACTCAAAACGTTTAATAGATTTAAAAATAAAAATAGTTAGAGCATTTAAATTATATTTATGATATTTATAGTTTCTGTTCAGTTTTTTTTATGATATATACATTTATCAATTTATAATGATTTAATAAGAAGTAGAATATACTTTCTTTTGTTTCTTAAAACACTTAAAAATAAATGGAGTAGCAGTAGTTATCTAAGTGAACTTAGGCCATGAATGTCGACCGATTATTTGCGTATTCAAAATGAGTATCGTAAAAAAAAAAGAAAAAAAAAAGAAAAGAAAAAAAAAAACAGTGCTTTTACCATTTAACAATTTTTACATAACATTTGTGTTTTTTTAAAAAGTGTTCTTTCTAACATTTTCAAGATAAATAGTGATCTAATAGTAAAATATGTACTATAACTTTTACATCTTCAATTATGCAGCGGTTTCTACCATAACCACATCTGTTTTTTAATATTAACAAATTAAGAACAACTTGGCAAAAAATGCATGTAGCTAATATTTATACACTATAATTTAGGACATATATTTTAACTGAACCGAATAAACCGAATCGAACCGATATTCGGTTTATTTGGTTTAATTCTATGAATTATTAAATTTGGTTCAATTTTCGGTTTCGTTCAGTTTGGCAACAATTTTATTTTATGTTACATTAACCGAACCGAACTGAAATGAGAAGATCCAAATTGAATAGAGCCAAATTTGGTTTAATTAACCAAATAAATCCAAATTTAAATGAATAAACCGTAATTAACCAAAATTTAGTCAAGCCAAGCCGAAAGTTAACAAGAAAAATGAACTTTAAAAACAAAAACTGAACTGAGAACTGAGTGCTGAACCGTACCGAAATTAGATTCGGTTCAATTTGGCAAAACAAAAAAAATCAAAAACAGAATACACCGAACGAAAAAATTTGAAATATCATATTTAAAATTTGAGTAACTAGTTTAATATTTAGTAAATATTTTATTATTATATTAAAGATCGAATCTGACCACTTCAAAAATACCACAAATTTAAAAAATAAATTTAAAACATTTAAATCGTAGAACCCAAAACTAAACACTAGTCTTTTCCAAAATAATAAAACTAAAAAATGTACAATTTAGAAACAATTCCACACATGTAATTTTTGTTATCATTTAGTAAAAAATCCATTTTTTTGTTTGTTGCAAACCGCAATTGCCCCATTTTTTTTTTGCATGAACAACATTTGTACCGCTAATTTTTTACCTTGATCGAATGTTATAATTGAAGTTTGTATGTCCATTGCAAGTAGTTGGTGGTATATGTTTTCTCGTGACACCTAAATTTAAATGTCTAAAATAAAAGTAGTATCTATTGACAAAAGAAACTGAAGTCAACTCAGTAAATTCATAAGTTTTAATTGTACGAAAATATTGATGAAATTTTCAAATACATATACTTAAACACTTTCATAACTCAGTGCGTGTCTCCACTCTTATCACTCACTTTCTTTCCCAATCAATCAATCTCTCTCTCTCTCTCTCTCTCTATAACAATTGTCTTGTTCAAATTGCTTCTCACTAAAAAAATGGCAGTGGGCATATCGGGAGCCACCACCGTGTTGCTCTGCTTCTCAATCTTCACCGTAGTCACCGCGGAGAGTCCGTACCGATTTCTTGACTGGAATGTAACATACGGCAACATTTACCCACTCGGTGTTCGTCAACAGGTCGATCTTCAATTTCTCTATTTCACATCTGACGTTATTATTTCTTTTATCGATAAACTTTTTTTAATCTCTTAACGTACAAACTTTTTTTAAATAACATTTTTAGTTTTTGTATTTTTTTGAAAAAGAATAACATTTTTAGTTAAAAGATGTATCTTAATTTCTAACGATCATTGTTCACATGAGTGTGCCATTTTGGTAAATGAACGAGTTAACAGGGCACATCTATAGTTTATGAGTTTATGATACATAGGCAAGAAAATCATTCGTTAGGGCACAAACAAATATTTAGAAATTATTTTTGTTGAAATTTTAAGATTTTTATATTATAAGTATAATAAATTATAGATTTTTTGATAAAATTAATATTCATTAGAGATTTTAAAATGGCAAACTAATTTAATATATCTTAGTTAAATATTTTTAAATATTTTATTTTTCTCTTATCACTTTAATTTTTCAATTATAATGAGCTGACCAATTAATTTATTAAAATGATATATATATATATATATATATTAGATATATTTTTCAGTAGTCTTTGGACCGAAACTTTATATAAGTTGCTGCTTTATATATTTCTATCATGAATGTCAGATCCTATGAATCGAAATCAATCGATGATGCTAATATTTTCTTGATTTGGTATGGAAAAATAGGGAATATTGATAAATGGGCAATTTCCGGGACCGGACATTCACAGTGTGACAAACGACAATCTCATCATCAATGTACACAACAACTTAAACGAGCCTTTCTTAATCTCATGGTAACATTTCTTTCTTCCTTTATTATTTATTTTGTCATCTTCACCCTTGTCCCTTGTCCCTTGTGTAGTTTTTTGTTGTTTACTTAAAGAAGTTAAAAAAAGTCTTTTAATTTATTTTATCAGCTAAATTTTCGAGTTCATTTTAAAAACTCTTAAACCAAATTAGATATTATGTACTTAGATATGTCTAGTAATATGTTAAATTATGAGTCCAGATTTGTGAATGTTCATGTAAAAATGGATACCGAAATGAAGAGATGTATTTTAAAAGCATTTCTAACCCAACTTTGTTAGAGTAGAACTCTATTTTAGAGTTAACTCTAATTTATATTGAAATCTCCTCTAACCTAACTCTATTTTCTATTTTAAATTAAAGTTTTATTTTTTTACTCCATAAATAAAGTAATCTAATCTCCACTCTATTTTAAAGTTGAATTATTTCATCTACAAAATTGTCTTTTAATTGTTATATCTTTAATATTTTTATGAATTAAATTAATATTTTCGTTTTTTAATTAATTAAATAAATTACAATCAATAACTAAATGGATTTAATACATACAATAATTTAAACTTTAAAATACATAATAAAGAACAATATAAAATATCAATTCGAAATAGTTTAATTAATCACTAATGATATGAGTTGAACTAAAATTATGTTTTGTTTTATTATTTTGTGATATATTGATATTTAGGTATGTAATAAATGTTTTATTTATATGATATTATGAAGTCTTATTATTTTTAAAAAATTAAAATAATTCGGATTATTATGTAAAATTTAACAATTAACAATTAATTTAAAATGAAAATAAAATATATTTGGAATATGCTTTTATAAAATAAAAAAATAAAATTACGAATGGGAGCATAACTCAAATCTATTTTAGAGTTACTCTAGTGAAAAATAGAAAAACAAGTTGAAGAGACTTAAAAGCTTATTCTGGGACGCCACTTTGTAATATTGTTTGATGAAATAGGTCAAATATATGTTGAAAAGCGTGATATTACGGTTACGAAAGCAAAGGCATGTGAATGTGATAAATATAGATTGGGGCAAGTAGAAATGGTCCATAACTATTGATGACATACTATTAACTCAAAGCCAGTTTCCTAACAAAGACTAATAAAAAAAAACTGATCAAAGATAAGTAATCTAGGGATTTGGTTGAACAGCTATTTATAAGCAGCAGTAAATTCTTTTTACTTATGCTAACAATTAATTGAGACAAATGTTGGGCTACAGACTACAATATTTTCCGAGACATATATATATATATATATATATATATATATATATATACTATATACTGATTCGATAATGATATTATATAATATGTTGCAGCTCACAACAACAATAACAGAATTTTATCAAAACAATAATATTCTTGACTACATTTTGCTTCTGTCTATTCATTGTACTAGCTGTTTTCCACCAGGACCACCCCTTTCGGTGAACCGTAATTAGCAGTGTCTGCGAATTTACGTTTTCTTTTAGAAGGACCCCACCCAAATCCACTAAGTAGGCCATGGTCGAGACATTTTTAATAACCCAACTAGACAGGATACAAAAGGTTGAACTTTACACTGCACATGGTTTTACTTTTAACACTTTTTTAAAGTTTAATAAAGTACACAAAATTTTGATTCTATCTGTCTCAATATAAATACCTTTTAAGGTTTTCTTCACAAACTAATAAAACATACTCTTTCCATTTCAATATGCAAGTAGTTTTGTTTGAAAACACAAGTATTAAGAAATTTTAATTTTTCTTAAATGAATAATAAATAGTTTTTTTGTTTATTGCACACAATCATTTTGTGTACAACATTTAATTAGGGAAAGATTGTTATTAGTAATAAAAATGATACCAACCGTTTCAAGTTAGAGAGATTATTATTATTTTGGTGGGAAACGCGAAAAGTTAGAGAGAGATTATTGCATATCATTTTGGCTTCCAGGTTTTAGTAGAATATTATTTATTTAAATTATTTTATTGCTTTGGATTTTGAGAACACCTTATATTATGAAACAAACCATTTTGGCTAAAACTACTTATATATTAAAACAAAGGGAGTATTAGAATTTCTATTATACTTTTAAAAAAGTAAATCAATAGCTGATATTCTTCTTTACGTACAATAAGGTATAATTTAGAATTTAATAACAAAATTTGCATTGAAAACACACTTAATTTTAAACAAAAATAAAATCTTAACGAAACATTTATTGTTAGGAGTGTAACATAATTTATGATAAAATCAATAAATTGGTATTTCTTATAAACTTTTGTTGGTTTTAAGCTAATAACATAATATTCCCTCTTTTTTTTAAAGAAGGATGTTTTAGATTTTAAATTTACTTTTTAAAGATAGATGTATTCAATTTTCTATGCAATATTTATTGTAAAACTGTAGATTTCAATAAAAATTATTCATTTGAACAGATTTGTTGGTTACTATTGGTTTAAAATTATTGAAAAGTGTAATGTACAAAATTCAATATATTTATTGTCTACAATAAATATATTTTATTAGTATGTGTGAAAATTCTAAAAAATTCATTATTTAAAAACAAATGGAGTTATAAGTACAATTGGTTTTAAGTTAAAATGAAATTTTTTTTATAAAGTCAATAATTTAGTAGTATTTTCTAGGAGTTCATACCTAGGAATGGGTTCATACCTAGGAATAAATCAATAAATTACTATTTTTATAAAATCAATAAATTAGGAATGAGTTCATACCTAGGGATCCCATAAAATCTCTCAGGATCGAAAATTAGTGTTTTTTAATTATATTCACGAGAGACTAATCGGAAGAATTAATGGATGGACGGTCAAATTTCTATCAAAGGGTGGCAAGGAGATATTGATAAAATCAGTTGCGTTGGCCTTACCTTTGAATATCATGTGTTGCTTTCAGTTACTTAAGGGTTTGTTAGACAAACTTACAAGCGCAATTTCAAAATTTTGGTGGAGTTCAAATGAGAGGGATCGAGGTATTCACGGGGTTAGCTGGGATAAATTATGATCTAAAAAAAGGAGGACTAGGTTTCCGTTCACTGGAGTGTTATAATCAAGCCATGTTGGCTAAACAATATTGGCGAATTATTCACCATCCAGAATCGTTAGTTTCTAGGGTTTTAAAAGAGATGTATTTCAGAGCAGTGCACCCGTTGAAGGCAAAGAAGCCTTACTCCCGCCATTTGCATGGAAAAGCATTTTTGCATCTCGAGAATTGTTACAAAAAGGAATGCGTATAGGGTTAGGATCAGGAAACGACATATCAGTTTGGCATGATCTGTGGGTTATGGACACATTTCCTAGACCAGCAAATGGTAGAGGTAGAAATTTTTTTCCAGATCTTAAAGTTAGAACATTAACTAATCCACAATCAAGAACATGAAATGTTCTTTTACTTAATAATTTAATGGACCAAGAGGACATAAGGATGATAAGGGGTATGTACATCAGTCATGTACCTTTGCCAGATCCAATTCTAGGGTATTTTACAAAGACATGCAGGTATACGGTTAAATCAAGATACTAGTTAGCTACAAAGATGGTTCAAAATCAGGATACTGGGCTGAACTTCACGGCACTCAAAGCTCAGGTGTGGCGTATTCGTGTGTTACCAAAGATCAAACATTTTCTCTAGAAAGTTTTAACGGGTTTAGTTGCAGTCACCTATAACTTGGTTCGCAAAGGAATTTGTTGTGAAAATGTCTGTAAGAGATGTGTTGAAGCTGACAAGACTATTAATCATGCTCTTTTTATGTGTCCTTTCTCGGTGAAAATATGGGAGTCATCGGATATTCCTCTTGTTTTAGGGGAGTTTCCCCAAATTTCATTATATGGAAATATAGATTATCATTTACGGATGTATAATCAAGGTTCTGAGGGACAAACATTTTATTCCTTTCCTTGGGTCTTGTGGTCAATTTGGAAAGTTCGTACTCTTATGGTTTTTCAAGGTGAAAGTCATACCACAATGGATATCCTAGAAAAGGAGATATTGGAAAAAAGTTCATGGAAGAGGCCCAAATTTCAACCATACTAGACATAGAGGTCCCAGTTCGCCATGGTAGACGAGGTCAGGGATTAAAGTGCCAACTTGATGGATCTTGGAAGGCAACCGATACGAAGTCTGGCTTGGTTTGGAATTGCAGTTCCAGAGACTCGACAACAAAGCTATTTGGTGCCAAAAAGATTCAACGAAGTATATCATCTTTACACACAGAGTTGTTAGCTTTAATGTGGGCCATTCAGAGTTGTATTGATCACATGTTGGAGTGCACCGAGTTTGAATCTGATAGCGCAGAACTCGTTTCCATGATCCAATCACCAGAGCAGTGGCCAGTCTTCTCCAATTGGTTGCACACTGTTGGGTTTTGACGCTCTCCTCTACCTTTTTTTCTATTTCTTTTATTCGTCGTATTTCTAATAAAAAGGCAGATTGTCTTGCCCGATCCGCAAAAATTTCTCTTGTTGATCGAACTTTTGTTGGACACAATCCTCCTAGATGGCTAACCATTAACTTTTAGGCTAGCGCAATAACAAATTGTGTCACTCATATATAGAATGACCATGTTTAATCCTTAGTGTTTAGTTGTAAGAAAGTAGCAAAGACGACAACCACTAGGTCACTTGCTCCTCCATAATATCAATATGTATTTAGATAAATCAATTTACAGTTTTTGTTGGAAATGTGTTTTCAAATTTTGCCTTAGTAGTTGATGAGTTGAAAATATGTGAAATTACTCTAAAATCAGTTGCATCTTTGAGAAATTATTTTTGGAGGTCAAAACCTAACATGAATTTTCTTTTTTAGAACACTAGTCTCGACTATTTTTTTTATCAGTCTTTGGTGTTAGTGGATAGCTTTAAATGCGTAAAGGATACACTGTCATAACATCATAAAAATTAAAAAGTAAATATATTTTGAAAATGTATATCATACATAATATTAACGGTACAAAAACTAAATCCTTCAAATGTCCTTTGAAATTTTCTTTTTTCGAACGCTAGTCTCGACTATTTACTTTTCTTTTATTAGTCTTTGATGTTAGTGGATAGCTTTAAATGCGTAAATGATACACTTTCACAAAATCATAAAAATAAAAAAGTAAATATATTTTGAAAAAGTATATCATACGTAATATTAACGCTACAAAAACTAAATCCTTCAAATGTCCTTTGAAATTTTCTTTTTTAGAATGCTAGTCTCGACTATTTACTTTTCTTTTATCAGTCTTTGGTGTTAGTGGATAGCTTTACATGTGTACATAATACACTGTCATAAAATCATAAAAATTAAAAAGTAAATATTTTGAAAAGCAATTTTCTACTTTATTTTCGACGTTTGTAATAATAGTAATTATTTATCTGCAAATTTGAATGTATTAATATAAATAATATTCAGCTGGATATATAAGTTATTTAAATCTACTTTATTATGATAACTTAGACTATTATTTTTACTTTCAATTATACTTGTTTTATTATAATCAAAATTATTTAAGTTGTTTACTTTGTCACCAATAAAATATGATTTAGAAGTTAAATAATTTCTCTGTAAATATTTTTTTAGCAATATTCTGACTACTTGATAATTTTAATAACATTTCTATATACTAATGTTTTTACGAAATAATGTTTATTTAATTATTTGATTGGATGTACAGGAATGGCGTACAGAATAGGAGAAATTCATATGTTGATGGTATGTATGGAACCACGTGCCCAATTCCACCTAGAAGCAACTACACATACATTTTGCAAGTGAAAGATCAAATTGGAAGCTTCTATTACTTCCCATCTCTTGCTTTTCACAAGGCTGCTGGTGGGTTCGGTGGTATCAGAATCCTTAGTCGTCCTGGAATTCCAGTTCCATTCGCTTATCCCGCAGGAGACTACACACTCCTCATTGGAGATTGGTACAAATCTAATCACACGGTAATCTCTTTTTTAGCTTATTCAGATTCTCTCTAGTTGATCACAGATTCACAAAACATGATTAAAATTCACAAGAGAAAATTTACACAAACTTATAAGTTTGAATATAGATTGGCACTAATAATGTCTTCCTAACATTAAATACTACAAGAAATCATTTGTTTACGACCTATAAAATATATAGTTTGAGACAAATTACTTCTTTAAATTAGGAAAATGAACCTTTTGCGACATCATGTAACCACTTAGAACATAGATACGAGAAACCACCATTTAGAACACAAACATGTAGAGGGCATTTTAAAAAACAATTTTAAAACTTTTATATTCTAAGTATATTATAGTTTTTTTTGTTGTAAAAATAATATTTATTAGCAAGTGTGAGATGGTAAATCAATTTTAATATATTTTAGTTAAATATTTTGTTTTGTCATTTTAGTCTTTGAAACACAACTATCTTAGTTTATTAAAATAATATTTTCACCTATAGATATTAAAGGCATGTTTTTCGGACATCAAACTATTTGGAATGGATTGTGCAAGTGATATTACCTTAAAAAAAATCAAATAATTTTTACGGTTAATATAAAAATTGTCTTAAATGCTCGTTCAGGATCTGAAGTCTCGTCTGGACAGAGGAAGAAAGTTACCTTCTCCTGATGGGATTCTTATCAATGGTCGAAGCAGTGGTGCTACCTTAAGCGTTGAGAAAGGTGTGTTCACGTTTTGATCATTTTCTATGTTTTAAATATATTAATGAAATCCTTTTTGTATATATAGGTAAAACATACAGATTGAGAATATCAAACGTTGGATTACAAGATTCTTTAAACTTCAGAATCCAAAACCATAGAATGAAGCTTGTGGAAGTTGAAGGAACGCACACACTTCAAACAATGTTTTCTTCACTCGACGTTCATGTTGGCCAGTCTTACTCTGTTCTCATTACGGCTGACCAATCTCCTCGGGACTACTACATTGTCGTTTCCTCCCGATTCACTGATAAAATCATCACAACCACCGGCTTTCTTCGCTATAGTGGCTCATCTAGCAAAGCTTCTGGTCCGCTCCCCGGTGGTCCCACCATTCAGGTCGATTGGTCTTTGAACCAAGCACGTGCCATCCGGTACTCTTTCTTACCTAAATGGCTAATCTCTAAAGCTCCATTATCTAACATACAATAGTTATATGTTTTTTTTTCTTTCTTTCTTAGAACTAACTTGACAGCAAGTGGACCAAGACCAAACCCACAAGGCTCATACCATTATGGGCTGATACCGCTCATTAGGACTATCGTGTTTGGTAGCTCAGCCGGGCAAATAAATGGGAAACAAAGATACGGTGTGAATAGTGTGTCGTTTGTGCCTGCAGACACGCCTTTAAAGCTAGCCGACTTCTTCAAGATAAGCGGCGTTTATAAGATCAATAGCATCTCAGACAAACCTACAGGTGGTGGTTTGTACCTTGACACCTCGGTTTTGCAAGTCGACTACCGAACCTTTATTGAGATTGTGTTCGAGAACAAAGAAGAGATTGTCCAAAGTTATCATCTTAATGGTTACTCCTTTTGGGTTGTCGGGTATATATCTATATATCTTCTCACCCTTCATATGATGTTTTGTTTGTTTTGATCTGAAAAGTTTGACAAAAGTTTTTTGTGATTGGATCAAATGCAGAATGGATGGTGGACAATGGACGACAGGAAGCAGAAATGGGTACAATCTCCGTGATGCTGTTTCGCGTTCCACTGTCCAAGTGAGGGATTATTCTTCTCTCTTCTCCTTATTTTATTAGGGAAAATATCCCACATATATAAGAGATATTGACTACTTTACTTATTTTCAATTAATTTTGAGTTGGAAGGCCATAATTATAATACATCTTATACATTGTTTTCTCCTTAGTTTTTTTAACATCATCAATATTTGGGTGTATTCAGGTGTACCCAAAATCATGGACAGCCATTTACATTGCATTAGACAACGTAGGAATGTGGAACCTAAGATCAGAATTTTGGGCAAGGCAATACTTGGGACAACAGCTTTATTTGCGTGTCTTTACGACATCGACATCTTTGAGAGATGAGTACCCTATCCCAAAGAATTCACGTCTCTGCGGTCGGGCAAAAGGACGACATACTAGGCCTTTGTAAGAAAAGGCATGCAAGCTTATGGGAAAATTCTTGAGACAGCGCCGCCACGAGTTTATATGTTATTCTTGCAAACATTTATGAGGTTACAATGAGAGAGGACATAGAGTCGTAATAGTTTAAGTTGATCTCAGCTCGAGGTCACGATCATTTCTACAATTCGAAGTTCTTGATTTCTTTCCATGGTTTGTTTATGGATGGTTTTAATATCCTTATTTTGGGTTATGTCATTCTCTAGAGTCAGATAATTCCACATCTCCTTCGAATTAATTACAAATTCCCTGTAATAGTAACTAGATCTAGGAAAATTATTAAAAGTGATGTCGACCTCAAACAAGAATTTGATACAATTTGTATCGTGACAAAAAATCAAATACTACAGACACTGTTAATCGATAGGTATACTCTTGAAACTTTTTTATTCCATCTGGTGGATTAGACATAAACTAACACACAAACTCTTCTATGTTTGGTCAAACAGGTGGATCCGGAAAAAACCACCAAAAACGTACATAGGAAAACAAGCTAGGATAATATATAACGATCTCCAAAAAACTTAGGCCATAAGAGGTAGAAGAAGGCGAGTAAAAAAAATAAACTTCTCGCCAAAAGCACGCTCAGTCGAACTTGAGAGATAAACACTGAAGAAACTGACTGTTTGGCACCAACGGTCTAATAGCAATATGAAGAAGCGCCGTAAAACATTAGAATGCTTAAAAATTCTCCTATAGTAGATTGAAGTGTACATTCACATGTAAAGATAACGAATGTTGACCGATAAGATTACTTCGGAGTGCCACAAGAACACACTGAACTTCCAAAAAAGGTTGTGTCGATGGACTTAAAACGCAGCTACCAGATACATATAAAGATCTCAGCCATACCACTAAGTAGAGACAAGGAGTGAGAATACATCGACCCAAAAGCGGACTGAATACCAAAAGAACCACCAACCAGCTAAAAGGAATGACAAAGAAATAGAGCAACCAATACAAGCCCCAAATGAAAAGACACCACAATGGAGGCAAAACCAAACAGAAAATTTAGGAATAAACCCGAGAAAACATATGGAAAAGAATTGATGAGGACATCCAAACCGATCCAACAAAATTAGAGCAAAAGATCATCAATCTAACAACTATGGATCAATGACAAAGGACAAGATCAGCAACGAAACACGTGAGGGAGAAGTTCAACAAGTCTTTAGAGAATCTCATCACACTAACAGAGCACTAAAGAATCCAATGAAGAAGAGATCAACAAGAGAATGCTAGAAAAGCCTCAAGAACGACTTAATACTCCAACAAATATGTTTCTGCCAGTTCTTCAAGAAATTCAAGAAGTTTCAATATTCATCATTTTAAGAGATACTTAAGCCACTTAAAACATCCATGACGAACTCACACACCTATCTAAGGTATGCATTTACATTTGAATAAATAATTGGTTATTTTATGTTTTGCAGGATTTGACAGTTAGTCTTTTTTATTTTTGAGTCGTTAGTCCATTTATTTGAGTCATCATAAAAAATTTCGAGTTTGTTGCTTTGAGTTTGCTGGTTTTGCAAGTTTAGTCCTTTTATTTGTAAAGAATTTTGATACTAGAAGATCACTTGCTGCTGGGCTATATGTAAAGTTTCCGAGCATGTAACTCATAAGTTTAATGAAATAAAAAATCCTATTTTTCTTTTGGAGAGAATCCAAAACGCCTCTTGCTTCTTGTGTGAGATTATTGGGAATTGAGTGTTCCAGACTTACTACAAGACGTCCATCCCTTGTTTAGTGTCTATCGATCCATCGTCTTCATCGTCATCCACCAGAATCTGCTGAGTGTGACTTTAGTCCAGAAATCGGTTCTCCATCTATCCAAAATCCTTCATTTTGACCCTATATCATCGCGTATCAGAGCTAAAGGTTCCTATCTTTGGTTCTAACCCTTTATTCTTTGTATTTTCAGTTTTTGTTTAAATATGTCTGTTCATCTTCTGTTTTGTTTTCTTGGTTTGTTATTTCTGTTTTGAATCTATAAAACGGAAATCAAAATAAAATTGTCTATTGTCTTGTTTAGTTTGTGTTAAGCTTCGTTTTAACATTGGATTTGTTCTTTCGGTCGTTTGAAAATTATTAGAGTAATCTGAATCTGTTTCTGTCTATTGTGTCTGTTTATCTTTTTTAAGTCTGTTCAGTTTCCAGATTTAAAGTACCTATGAAATTTTGTGTAGAAATAATCCTTTGAGTGTTAAGAAGTTCATAAACTACTTAGGAGAGTTTGCTTGGAGTTTAAACTTTCATATTCCTTTGCACTTGATTTGTTTGCTCTTTGAGAGACAGGTTCAAAATAGAAACACTATGGCAGACCAAGGAAATATGGATATGACTCAACTACTTGTGAACATACAAACTCCTTTTCAGAATCTTGGAGAACGCATGAATTGAATTGACGACCACATGCTAGAAGTGGAGCACACGCTAATAGAGCAGATTTGGAGGATGATGACAATCAATATGGGGAGTGACTGGAACGTGACTGTGAAGACTATAGAATATTGTAGCAGTCATAATAGTAGATAATTACCGAATCACATTTTTAGTTCTTTTTTTCTTTATAGTCCTAATAGTCTTTTTTCTTGTATAAACTGCTTTTACTTGTTATTTTGAAAAGCCTCCGTAACATGGTTGTAACTCTTTTTAACAATGAAAAAATAAAATAAAAAATAAAATTATTCTTCTTTATCTTTTCCCAAGATTTCTAAAACCTTTTTACAAACCTATATTTAATTTAACATAAAAATAATTGATTAATTAATAAATATATTTTTATTTATGTTATTTTAAGATCCATTTTAACAATATTATATTATAGTTATATTTTAGTTTGGTAAAAATATTTCTATAATTTATATGAGATAGCAGTTCATGCCATTTTTTATGAATTATTCCAATTACATAAACACTAACTACAATATAAATTTTATATATCTCTTCTAATCAATTTATTGTTCTTTTTTAATAAATGTTATTTTTTTGAATTTTAAAAACTTTAAAATTTTAAAATTTTTAACTACATATTTGGAAAACAATATGTTTTATCATTTATCTACTCTTCGAACTATATTCTAAAGATACATGAATATAATAGTTTGTATATTTTGTTTTTATATTATCATCTAATTATCAATTTAATATAATATTGTTTTGAAACAATATTTATTAAAAATTACAGCTTTCACAATATAAGTTACCATCCACACTTTTATTTTCGTTTAAAATAAAAGTCACAGTTCTTACAGCTAAATTTTTTACCGCCAAAAGTCTATAGTAAAAGCCAACAGTAACAGTCTTTACCAATCAGCCCCCATGATTCTGAAGATGAAGCACCAAGTCTGAATCATAATCAGAGACAATATCATCAAGAGATGGATCATAATGAGGGCAATAGAAGAGGAGTAGGCCAAGATATCAAACTCAATGCCCCAACATTTACTGGAAAAGTTTGTCCAGAAGCTTCCAATGAATGGGAAAGATGCATGGAGTACATCTTTGAGTATTATGACTATACTGAGTAAAAAAGGCGTTTCTAGCTGCAGCTCAACTTACAGAAAATTTCTTGTCTTGGTGAGACAAAGATGTGTTTGAAAGGAGAAGGCATAGGTATGAACAAATTAATACATGGGAGAAAATGAGATTTAACATGAGGAAGAGATATGTTCCAGCCTATTACCACGAAACCTACAACAAAAATTCAGAAAGCTTACCCAAGGAACTAAATTTGTAGAGAAATATTTTGATGACTTTAAAACTCTCAAGAACATATTGGAAGTTGAAGATTCTAAGAAATCTCTAATGGAACAATTCCTAGATGTTCTTCATGACAGAATTGCTAGAAATGTGGAAAATCAAACATACCATAATCTTGAAGAGATACCACATCTTGCTGTCCAAGCTGAACAACACATCAAAAGGAAAACAACAACTAACCGAAACAAGACCCCTTGGACGCCTCAACCACAAATGAGTGCTAACAAAGGAAAGTCTATTGAATTGGAGCATAAATTTCACAAGGATGTACCTAAAACTTCTATAACCACCCGAACCGAGCAAGGTAAGGCTGCACATCAAACATCTCGTAATATTACTTATTTCAAATGTTAAGGAATAGGACACTACACAAGGGATTGCCCAAACCAGAGAATAATAATCCTTAAAGCCAATGGAGAATATGATTCTCAAGAGGAAGGGGAGGAAGAACAAAAAGATTCTGAAGAAAATATTGCGGATTATCCAGAAATAGGAGAGTTTCTAGTCATAAGAAGAGCTTTTAGTGCATTATTGGAACCATAAACTATATAAAGAGAAAACATCTTTCACTCCCGATGCAACATAAACTCCAAGATATGTAGTCTGATTATTGATGGAGGTTCTTGTACTAACATGGCTAGCAAGTATTTGGTTGATAAGATAGGTCTCCAAAAGGCAAAGCAACATCATCCATATCAACTCAAATGGCTTAATGATGAGACATAACTTAAGATCTCAGAACAAGTCACAATTCCTTTCACCATAGGCAAGTATAAGGATATTGTTGTGTGTGATGTGGTGTCAATGCAAGCTGGTCACCAACTTTTATGTCGACCATGGCAGTTTGATAAGGATACTTTCCACAATGGAAGAACTAACTATTACTCCTTCACTCAGAAAACAATAAGCACACTCTAGTTCCTCTTACTCCACAGGAAGTGCAATATATGAAAAGATCTATGTATAAAGGAGGTAAGTTGAAGAAAAATAATCTTTATATTAATCCTACCAATGTGTTGAAATCTATGGAATCAATATACATTGTGCTACTAATTTTCTGTAAGGAAAGTTTGTATTCAGGTCAAGAAGAACAAGAGTGATAACTCTCAATTTTCATGGTTTTTACATGTCATTTAGCATCAATTTTAAGGTCTTTAGGTTTGCATATATCACATTTATAGTTGATTTCAATAAGATTGTGATTTTAAAGAAATTTTGCATTAGTATTTGCATTTGCACGCATTTTGGAGGGTTTTCAGGACTTTCAGGAGTTTTCAGGACTTTCAGGAGTTTTCAGGACAAAATGTGAAAATCAGAGAAGGAGCACCAACCTGGAATGGACCATCACTCAAACTGGATTGATCTCAACTTGTCAACATTCACCTTGGATTGATCTCAAGAAGGACCAGCACTTAACATGGAATGACACTCAACTGGATCTATCTCAGCACTCAACTGGATCTATCTCCACCTTGCCTGGATCTATCTCACGACCAAAACTGCAGCACTTGGATAGATTTCCTCTCTACCAGATCGATCCCACCTTCACGTCCTGCCTGGATCGATATCACCATCATCGAAGATCGATCTCATCTTCAACACATGGATCGATCATAGATCGATCCACACTCACCTAGATCGATCATAGATCGATCCACACTCACCTAGATCGATCTTGGATCTATCTCAGCAGCTCATGGATCGATCTCAGCAAGCTCTTGGATCGATCTCAGCAGCTCCTGGATCGATCTCACTCAAGCAACCTTGGATCCTTCTCAGCAAGCTCCTGGATCGATCCCACTCTCAAACGTACCTCACCTAGATCGATCCCAACGCTTACGTCCAAGCTCTCAACACTTTAGATCGATCATGCACCAACTCAAGCTCCGACCCGACCAACTCAATTCCGGATAGCACCTGAACCTAGACCCAAGATCCAAGACAATGATTAGCTTTTTCTCTTTAGTGCGATTTAGGGCTTTCCTCTAAACACTATAAAAGCCCTAAATCGCCTCCATTTTCAGGAACTTAGTTTTTCTTTCCTTTTTAGGTTTTAGTCTTAGGTTTTATTTTCTTTTGTTGTTCTTCATGTTCTTGGTGTAAAAACCAGATTTCTTTCAAGTTCTTAGTTAATCTTCTGTTTTTCTTTAGCTTTCTTGCTTAGCTTTAGGTTGTTGCATATCTGGTGCATGTTGATTTACGTTTTAAGCTTTAATCTCCTGTTTTAAGTTTGGTCTTCATTACTGTTCTTCATTTCTGGGTTTATGTTCTTGTTGTTCTTCATCTGTTTTTCCCAGATCTGCATGTTTAGCTTTAAGGTTATGCTTTATTTTTTCTCTGCTTCTACTCCCATGAGTAGTGAGTAGTTCACTAAGTTCCTAAGGATGGGGGGTAGACTAGGGTTGATGTTCTGGGTTTACCTTAGTACCTAAGCTATTTTTTCTTAGAACCCTTATGTTTCACCTGTTCGTAATGCTGATTGTATTTCTACCCAGAAGGGACTGAAAACCCGCCGTTAGTCCCTTCAACATCGGAAGGTGATTCATTGAAGGTGTCCGGACCTAGGTGATTTCAGAGATTTGTTTTCCCCTTCTAAGGAATTAGATGTTTGGGAAGCTTATTGACTATAGTAGTTGTTGTTAATGCTTGTTAGGTAGTCACCGTCTATGACGACAGTTGAGTCTGTGACTGCTTGGCTTGAGATTGATTGCCAAGGAATTAGAATTGATTGCATATGTTGCTACTTCCTAGGGGTTAGCTCACTGTATGAGGTATGTTAGGTACTTAGGTAGCTCAGGGTAGATCCTTAGTCAATTACCCTTTGTCTTCAGGAACTGCTTTACATTGCTTACATCTTTCACCCTCTTTGCATTTACTATGTTTTTACATTTGACCCTTTTATGCTTCTTTTTATGATTATGCATTTTATGTTTATTGCACTTAGGACCTTTTAGCAATCCCTTTTTAACACTTAGCTTGACTTTAAAGCATCCATCTCATTCCAGATTGCTTAGTGCATTCCCATTATGGATTGACAACCCATCTATACTACAACGATGAGTAATTGATACCCAAGTAAGACTTGAAAAATCCTACTATCAATTTGGCGCCATTGCCATTTGGGATTTGTTACTACATTATGGATTTTGGATCTTTTTAGATCAAGCTTATTTTATATTTTTACTTACTAGTCTACATTTGTTTGCTTTGTTTTCAGGTACCTGCCTAGCAGTGTATGAACTTGAGAAGCAGATGACCAACTGACTTGCTTCCACTCGTTGAAGACATCAGAGCTCTTGAACGAGAACACTCTCGGGAAAGATGTGAACACGAACATGCAGAACACTTGAGAAGGTTGAACCTCAACATGGAAGACAACGTTGACAGAGATAACCAGAACACCATCGGTGCTGGTGACAACCCCAACACTCACACCATCAAACATGGCATCAACCCACCTGCAGTTCAGAACAACAACTTCAAGATCAAGCATAGTATCATTGCTATGGTGTAAGGCAACAAGTTCCATGGACTACCTATAGAAGATCCACTTGATCACCTCGATGAGTTCGACAGGTTCTGCAGTCCGACGAAGATAAACGGTGTGAATGAAGATGCTTTCAAGCTACACCTCTTCCCTTTCTATTTTGGGACGAAGGCACATCAGTGGGAAAGGTCACTCCCACGGAACTTCATCACCACCTGGGATGCCTGCAAGAAGGCATTCCTTGCAAAGTTCTTCTCCACTACCAGAATAGCACGTTTGAGGAACGACATCTCCGGGTTTTCACAAAAGAATGCCAAAACCTTCTCTGAGGCATGGGAGCGCTTTAAGAACTACACTATGCAATGCCCCCATCACGGTTTCAGCAAGGCTTCCTTACTCAACACACTATACAGAGGTGCCTTACCTAAGATCAGAATGTTGCTGGATACTGCAAGTAACAGGAACTTCCTCAACAAGAGCATTGATGACGGATGGGAGTTGGTTGAGAACCTTGCGCAATCTGATGGGATTTATAGTGAGCACTACGACAGAACACCTAGAGGTAGTTCTACTTCTGATGATGGCACTAAGAAGGAGATCAAGGCACTGAATGAGAAGTTGGACATGTTACTCCTGGGTCAACCACATCAAGTTCACTTCATCTCTGATGAAGAACAACTCAAGATTCAAGCTGCCAAAGCTCAACAACAAGAAGAAATGTGCTATGTGCAGAACCAAGGGGGTTACAACAAAGGGTACTTCACTCTAACAACCCTGGTCTTTCTTACAGAAGCAACAACATTGCTAATCCTCAAGACCAAGTGTACCCACCTCAACAACAGAAGAACTCTCAACCCTTCAGAAACTTCAACCAGAACAAAGGTTACTACCCAAAGCAGCAAAAACAGAATGGTTTTCAACAACCACATCAACAACAAATTACTACTGTACCCCCTGGTTTCTCATATAATCAACCTCCTGCTCAATCCTTCAACATCGAAGCTACTTTACAGCAACTTCTCCAAGGACAGGCTGCTTATGCAATGCAAACATCAAAGAAGTTTGGCGAACTCCAACACAAGATGGATACATCCTTTGGTGCAATATACTCCAAGATTGACAATCTCACATCCAGGGTCACCACTCTTGAAGGAAAAACCGCTTCATCTTCAACTTCTGCGAATGGTCATCTACCAGGCAAATATGTGCAGAATCCAAAGGATTACGCTAACATCAATGCAGTCTACCTTGAATAGACGTCTTCTAACACTACTCCAACTTACCCTCTTCTATACACTGCGGACAGTGTGGATCTAGTTGGGGGGGGGGGATTCGTGTTTAAACGAACCTGAAGAAGATGAACCTGCATTAATTGATTCACAGAAGCCACTGCAATCTCCACCAGAAGTGATCACTGAACCATCTCTTGCTGAAAAACAGAAGGACGAACCCTTCACTCCACCACCATATGTTCCAAGATTACCCTTCCCTTCCAGATTCAAGAAGGAAATTATGGCAAAACACCTTGAGGTTTTTGCAAAATCCATGAAGGAAGAGGTAACTAAAGAAGTGGTGGAACCACCTGAAGAACGCAATGCCCTGATAACGACAAAGGAAGAAGATCCTGGTTCATTCACATTACCATGCTCACTTGGATCAATGAATTTTGATGAGTATCTTTGTGACTTGGGAGCTTTCGTCAACCTTATGCCTATGTCCAATGCTGAAAAGCTAGGATTGGATGAGTTTAAGACTTTACACATAAACTTGTTGATGGCGGACAGGTCAGTTAGGCACCCTGTTGGCATATTGGAGAGCTTATCTATCAAGATCAAGGACGTTGCAATACTCACATACTTTGTGGTATTGAATATGGATGAAGAGCCTAAGGATCCATTGATCTTCGGAAGGCCGTTCCTAGCAGCGGTTGGAGCTGTAAGCAACATCAAGAAGGGTCACATTAAGCTGAACATAACGAGAGGACCAAAGATGATCTTCAACATCAAGACGAAACCCAAGGACCTCACTGCCCAAAGTCAGCTGCATTATGTGAAGGAACTGAATGGAGACAATCCAAAGAATGAGTACTCAAGCGGTGAAGCAGTTGAAGATGGATTGGGAAAGAAATCAACGAAGTCTGGAATACATAATGAAGTCTTCAAGCCTATAAAAGAACCGGATAAAGAATTTCCAGAGGAGTTAAAGGAAATCAGGACATTGGAAATGTCCAAAGGTGAAGATAACGAGAAGGATCCAGAAAAAGGAAATCCTGAGTTCAAACTCAAACCTGAACGAGTGCCACCTCTTAAGCCACATTCGAACACTCCAATTTCTAAAAAAAATACTTGGAGCCTCAAACCCGAACCTTAGAAATCAAGAATGGAGACCAAGGGTTCTTACTTAACAAAAGGTTCAAGTACTGTTTGGGGAACGTGGATCCACTATGTTCCAAGAGCTTCATGATCAAGGAAGTGATTTTTGAGGAAGACATCATACTTGCTGTAGAAGTTGATGAAAAACCAAAGCTGAACTCCAAGGTTGATAAGAACTACGATAAGGGAGCTTTCTCAGAAAAGACCTCAGTTCTCCTCGGAGAACTGTCTCAGGGTCGTTAATCCTAAAAACAGGAAGTCAAGCTTAGCAACTTAAAACAAGCTCATTTGGAAGGAAGTCCCATGTCTATCTTTGTATATATTTCAATTCCAATGCTTTTAAATTTCAGTACTTCATTTAATGCGTTTTAGTTTTATCTTGTTTTGTTGTCTTAGGTACCTATGGATTGAGTTTTGGGAATCTTGCAATGAGCAAAGAGATGAGACATGGGTGATATGCATTTTCAACATGTTAATCAAATGAGAGGATGTCTGGATCAATGCGTTTGCTGTTAACCTAGATCGATCTACGCCTGCTAGAGGATCGATCCAAACAAACGTCAGGATCGATCCAATTCTTCAATATTGGATCGGTCATGATCGATCCACCCTAAGTAGTGATCGATCCACTCTCAAGGCCAGGATCGATCCCATGCACAATATGTGATCGATCCAATCGATCCGAAACATAAGCCGTGATCGATCCAAGACATGTTCGGGATCGATCCGCACACTAACATTGGGATCAATCCATATGCTAAACCCGTCATCAAACTGGCTTATTAAGTTGCGATCTACCCGAGCAAAACAATCACATTCGAACTAGAGGAAGTGTTGATTTCGACCAAGGCATCTCTCACTCAAAGACAAGGAACACCTCCATCACCTCTCTTACACAACCACTACAAAGGAGATGTCTACTCAAGCTTTCCAAGATCCCCTTACACAACCCACAACCCAATGTTCCCTCTTTAATCCTCCGCCACATACACCAACTTTACTCCTCCACCACAACCTTCCACTCACCACTCACAACTACCTCTCTCAAAAATCGAACCACACTTCTATTTAAGGGAGTATCTTCATCTCTTTTTCATGCTTAACTCTCACAACTCTCACTACTGGAATTCTCTGGTTAAAATCATTCTCTGAAGAATTGATCTCAAGAAATCATCACATCTCTACGCATCTTCAACTCGGTTTCCGCTCTATCATTTCTGAATTTTTACGAATTTTTGGTTTTTCATGAATCTTTGAAAGTTGTATGAAATCCAATTGCAAGTTATTGATAAAGATGAGAATGAGATTTAAAGAATTATGCATGATGAGTATGTGAAACTTGAATTTGTTGAGTGGTAGGGACTTTAATCTGTTGAAAAGCTCCTAATTGTTTATTAATCTTTCAGGAGCAACCATGTCAAACATGCCTTCAGACGTTGAGATTTAACATGTCCTAATGGCGGCCGAGTTCGTAGGATCAACATTCCCCAATGAAGAAATGGTGCAACATGGGAATACCGAGCATGCTTGACATGGATTCCGAGGCTTACCAACAACCGACATGCATGTTCTTAGCCTCCCTACAAGTGAGATATGTCAACGAGAGCGGGTACGATAGGAGCAATGGTGGCTTCATCACCTTCATGGATGTCTACACAAAAACTCACACAATCACCTTTAGAGAGTTGGAGTACATCTATGGTCTTCACGCAATGAAAACTCAACCAGCCACATTCAAAGTTAATCCAAATGAGATTGCACTCATTTGGTAGATAATTGGATCTAGGGCTTATAAAGAAGGAAAGACCAAGAGCGACCTTATCCGCCATCCAGCAATCCGTTACGTGCACCAAATCCTCGTAAACTCTTTCTTTGCTAGGAAAGACACAACCTACATTTTGGGAGAGGAGATGAAGTTCTTAAGTCTAGGCATTGCCTTGCACGCTAGCAAATTACTCCAAGATGAATCCCTATTCGCAACACTCTATGAAAAGAGACCTTTCCCTCTTAAGCTATTTCTCAGACAACTGGCAAAATACCAGGATCCCACTTGGATGTCTCAACAAAGGGGAGTACCTCAAATACGAGTAGGAGGCTGGATCACTCCCATCCTTCAGCATACCCAAGTCTACCTCGAAAAGATTGATCAGATCTCGAGGTCGTTGAACTACGATCATTTAAAGGACATTCAATTCCTTGTGGGGAGATTGAATGAACAGTTCTGCTACTAATTCAAGAGAACATGCGATACCAAAGGGATCATCTTACTTCCAAGCAGCAGAAGAACATCTCTCGAGAGGAGGGAGAACATTATGTTCAGCCACGACTACTCCATCGTCGACCAAGTCACAACCCTGGAATCTTGTTCGGATAATCTTTTAAACCTCTCCTTGGAGGGAGACTCATCCAACTCCCAATTTGGGAGTAACTGACATCACCCCCTAGATAACCACTGTATGATCCGCTGCACCTCCATCTATTCATGTTTTAAGTTAGTGCATGTCTTTATGCCTTGATGTTTTTAAAAGCTTTATCTCTATCCTGTCCATCCTTGAGTCCAATCCAAAATTTGGAATACACATAGACTTGTAATTCAGGTTTGGGGGAGGATTCAGAAGGACCCTTGCTATTAATGAAATATTCTTGTTTTTTCCTTTGTCTCCACCTTGCGATGCATTCATATAGCATCTATTAGCATCAAAAACCCATAAAAATATGAAATTTTTTCGAAATTGTTCTTCAAAAACAGTGTGTCATTTGCATTTCAGTAGTTGCATATAGGATGTTGCACATGCTTAGGGAACTAGGAAGGTGATAACCTTGTAAATATGTTGTTTTCTCAGAAAGTGTTAGTGCCCTGGTTATTAGTTGTCTAATGCATCCTGAAATTGTCTGAAGTAAAACCGCACCTTACTTGGAATGTGAACTTTCATGATCACTTATCTCCTGAAGCATGTTGTGATTTTTAATTTTGTTCCTATCTATTAGAACTTGAATTTAAATGATTAATTATCATATTTGTGTGTTGAATATGAACTCATGGATAGAATATACATACTTGGGTTATCTTCTACCTTTTACCACTCTTGTTAACCCAAGTAGAATCCCAACCTTTGAACCTTGCCTTCTTTCAAACTCTGAATTTACTACTGAGTGGCAGGACTTTTATGGAATGAGCTTGGTAGAAAGTGTTAGGTTTGAACTGAAAGGAATAGGGTCTCATGTAGTTCTAGTCCACACTTTTTGGACTAGATATGACTAGATGGGATTCGATTTCAATTGTAGGTTTTGGATGGACATGAATGAAAAGGGTAATGGTAGTTGATAACAATGGGAAGTGTTAAGAAAGAACCTTAGGAGATGAAAAGAAAAAAAGAATCAGAACATGCTAGTAGAAAGTTTGGGGGAACATTAATATGCAAAAGAAATATGACTAGTGCAGAATAAGAAGAAATATATGACAATGAATGCAAAAGGGTAAAACCCAAAAGATAGTGCAAGTAAGAAGGTCAATAGCCATTAAGTGTTTAAGTAAGGAAGTTCATGAAACAACTAGCAACATCTAAGAAAGAAGTCTCTTAAGGGTAACAAAGAAAGAATGAAAAATGGGAACGAAAATGGGTATGATCACTTTGAAGCTTCAAAAGGGTAGAACTAGGACGCATCTCTGGGTAGAATTAGGAAACTTAGGTTTCATTGGCATTTGGGTAGATGAGGTTCTATTTCTGTATGCATCTAAGTGTTCTTACCTTTAGCCTTCTGCTAAAGCTTATTCCCTTTTTGAGAGAACACTTGTTCTAAATTACTAACCACTGCATAAATGGGTCATCTTTACTCCTTAACATATCCTTGACCAAATGAGTTCATTGAAGACACATGACTTGATCCATGGTTCCTGATTAA